>QLOR01000264.1:0-78349 GCA_003313825.1 Sarcodon aspratus
TCGGCCCCTTTTTGGTCAATTTTCGTCCGCACCTGGAACCAAGATATATAGGGATTATCGGGGGTCCTAGTACATCCCAGGTTGATGCCAGTTGCTGCTTCCCAGTGAATTGACCCATATAGACTGGTTTGCTGATGCCCCAGTCTTGAACCGGCAATTAGTGCAAGCTTCGAACGTGATATGTCAATAGCATCAAGCGGCGTAGAACCTTTCTGGACCCTGTGGCAAGAAGTCAGCTTCCTGGTGATACCTGCCAAAATTTGTAGGTAAACCATTATAGGATACAGTTCACGGCACACCCATCCCGACGGAAAGAATACGAATGATTCGGAAAAAGGTAAAAAGCTGAATACCCTAAACCTGCAAAAAAGAAAAGTTGGAGTTCTCATACTCATTACGTGGTGACGTCGGCTAACCGTGACATCGTCATGATTGTACCACCTGTTGGTGGCGTCCAAGACCCCACTTGCAGGTATATGCAAGAAACTATGTACCCAATATTACAGAATTTCACAATCCTATACAAGTACTTTTTCATCATCATCCCAGCTCGGATAGATAGTTATGACGGAACAGTTCCATATCAACCACCGAAACATTTGGTCCGTGTCTCCGACAATGGTCACGGTCTTACTACGTCCTGGATGAACAGATGTCTCTGGGAGCCGGCGTTCCCATCATCGTCATAGAAAATAACATCAACAACAATGGAGTGATCCAACAAAAAGCACTGCATTTCTTGGATGCTACTAGCCTAGGCTTTGAACTTGTATTCCTGGAGGAAAGCAAAACGTACGGGGTCTGCCGGTGTAAGCCGAAGAAACTGTAAGACTGCTGGCCGGACGCTCCAACAGATACACCAAAAGGTAGAATAGTTAACAGTTGTACTGTTAACTACCGCACGGTATATATAGACGAATATGGAAATCCCTCGTAAGCGAAGTCTTACAGAAACCTACTGTAGTAGCGAAGCCCCAATCAACTCCTCGAAGTAACCAAGGAGTCTATGCGCATACATGGGGCGGTCTCAGACTGCTGCTGCCACAGAGTTCAAGCTTCAAGTTATGTCACGGTTGCACCAGGTGAGTGTTGTCCCGACAACTATCAACAAAACACAAATCTAGTATCGGTCTGCCCACGGGAGACCCGGACTACTGCCAATGGCACCCCAGTAATGCGGTCTGCTGTAAGAATTACAGACATTCTAGTACAGGATTACCGACGACTTGATTGCCTAGATCATGGGATTATAAAAACCAATTTCAGTAAAATGCGTTTACGCAACCAAATATTTTTTATATACTACATCTTAGACAAATTTCGAGCGCTAGTCTGACACGGCGTCATCCTTAGTTAGACACGTTCTTAGGCTCCTTCAATACCTTCTGTTGACTGGATACCTGTCGTGAGGTCTCGTCCTGTAGATCTTTGAAATGGTCGAGAAAATATTTCAGATCTTCCTTGCCTGGAATAATAAAATCCATTGATGGCTTGTCACTGAACAAACCCCGGAGTTTTGGAGCATGTTTGAGATATAATTCAGTCAAGAACGTTGCAAAGTTCCAAACGTCCAACGGCTCTGAGATATCAAAGGACCGCGCATTTCGTTCAGCTATAAACACACACTAGACCATGCATCGTCAACAACAGGTGCTCTTAACATATCAAAGGAGCAACATACGTAGAAATCTTCCACTTTGCGCAACCACGAACAAGTGATAACACCGATTGTGCCTTCAGTCACAAGACCAAAGACGGGGAATTCTTCGATCATTGTTGAATTGTTCCATAAACCGTACGCCTGCCATGAGGTGCATTCTCAATCGATTGCCTGCCCCCGCATCCCCGGACGTCCTTCTTATACTCGATCATGCAAAGAAGGAGATGCAGATCCTGACCTGCATCCGCACCAGATGATTCGAGCCTAGGTTGGTGAGACTGGGTTGTAGACGCCCTGCTCAGTGACTTCGATGATGACTCAGACGACGTTCCACTTTTACTCGTATTTGTGTATGAGGACTCTTTCTGTATCGAAGCTTTATTGTGTAGACCAAAATCTCTTTCCTTCAAAGGTAGACCTATCCTGTCCGTTCCAAAGAATACGTTCGTTACAGCTGATTGCCTCGTCGCACCAGGTTGCTCCTGATTACGTGCAGGTTCTTCCATGATCTCTTTTGGTGTAGTAAACAGTGAGAATGCCTCCGCTTTAGTCTTTGTGGGTGCGGGAAAGGCACCTGGCAGAATCAAATATAATATGCCATCTCTTCGACCAACATCGGGATCACGGCGAACTCGATCATTGGTGTCATCGATCTTAAGGTCCTTTGTCATCCAAGTAGTAAAGAGCAGAAGGTAGTGATCGTAAGCCATCTCGGTTATAGGTTCCTTGGTATGTTTGCTGTATGCGAAAAGGCCATCGGAATATTTATTGTAACACAGTCCTATAGTGTGGCGGCTGTCTAGTGTGGAAAAATCTGGGATGTCTTTGACCAAGTTCCTTGGTAATCTAAATGTTACTTTTTGACTTCGGAATGGTTAGGAGTGACCGTAAAATTTATTTATTGACTACGACTTACTGAAAACAGACATATTTTGTTTCCCACATGTCTTTGACGTTGGAAATTAGAGCATCCCAGTCATGTCTACAAACCATTTCGGACGCAAGGCGCTGGTTCTCTGGTTTCCGTAGGGAGGACTTCTTTGCACGAGCACCATTGCAAGTAAGAAGGATCGTCGACAAGTTTACGCATAGGAGAGAAGAGATCCCATCAAGCGTAGATGGAATTTCTCGACCGTTGTTCGTTTCGGACACTCTCCAATCCTGAAATTTGTCGAAAAACTCAGAGCGGGGGTCCTCTATTTTTTTAGCCACGGACGGCATATCGTCCTTTATTTCGTTTAGAACACCAACACAGAAAGTAGAAGAATTCCAGCCTTACAACACATTTCCACTCTTTGGTCCACTCAAATGGACGTACGCAGAGTACACACCAGGAACACAATCCTCTTTGACTAAATGTCGCCTTACGAAACGGTCAAATAACCATTTGTCCGCCAAATTATCTGGATCCTCGACATTGCCGCGACCACCACGCCCAAAACTGAAGGGACACTGATCAATCAAATTTCACGAGGTAAAGGAAGATAGACACTCACGTCGAAGCTGCCATACTTGTTTCTCTACTGCTTGACTTTGGACTGTATGATACGCTGAGAAATAACAGGGGAACGTCGATCATAGCAAACTTACGGTGAAGGCTCAGCATTTTCGTCAAGATTGAATCTTACAGATCTTTGGATAATATCAGCTCAAATCTTCTCCAAGATGAATAGCATAGCTCACTGACTACTCTTCAAACTCTCGGGATAGTTCGCCACACTGCTAACGGTGTCATGTTAGGACGAACGGAAGAACCAACCTGCATACCTTAGATATCGCTGAGTAGAGGCCATTTCGAAGGTGGGTGGACGAGGTCGAAAGGACAGGTCAAGAGGACGACAGTAAACAGAAAGGCGACTAACAACTCGCCACACTCAGCATCGACCCGATAGCGCCACGCTTCAATATAGGCACCGAAGTCAGATAATAATTGATCATCGCCATCGTACTTGTGACAAGCATATGCTCTCCAGTCGCGCGCCACCAAGACGTCTCTAGCAACAACAGCAGTGTGCTGCATGGGGATCGCCCAAATCGAACGCACCCTGCTTAGGCAAACTCCCCTCTGCATTAGTCGAAGCATACACCATGTTGACAAATGGCTGGATTGAATGATGATATAAGTCCTATAGGATACGAGAGACAGATCAAGAAGACAAACCGGATCGCACCCCTAGATGGGATCATCGTTTAGCCACCCAAAAATAACCCTGACCACAGTATCTGTGCGTGAGAAGGAAAGGCCGATGAGTAGATCGGCCAAACCCCAAACTCGACGTTGGTACAGAGAGCTTGCCATCAAAGGTAAGATATTCTCTTCGTAAGACATGCAAATGGGGGAAACTCGTGGAACTTTTCCTTCTTCGCCGGAAAACAAGTACGCCGGTAATGTTGGGTTCATGAGAGGATTGGGGGTTGCTTTGCGAAGTTTTTTTGAGGGGACGGACACTTGCTTCATCACCACTTCCTTGGTCTACGTGGTCTTTCGAAACAACCTGACGACTGACGGCAAACTCTTCAATGGTCCAAGGAAGCCGGTCTGTTTCGGATTTCTCACATCCATCCACTGCCATTGGAAACCCATAGTGTTCTTGATATCCGATTGAGGTATCACAGACATCGTCAAAGAACTCCTGATGGTGTCCGATCAAAGCGGAGGGAAAGTCAACCATATATTCAACAGCCACCAGAACCGCAGTTGCATGCATCTTGCGGTATTTCGCAAGAGGGTCATTTCGAAACGGATGTTTTGGCAAAGCAAATGACACCGATTCTCTATAAACTATGGTTAAAGCGTTTAACTAAGATAGTTTTCAATTCGCTTACTCAAGTCCAATGTTCGGAAGGGTATGCTTGAAGACTTCGTGAATATAGGTGACCATAAAACAGGTTGTTGGATTGGTCCAACCACATAATCTCTCCCGGGATACAGCTGAATGGAGGCTAACAGAAGTCTCCAGTGCGAAGGCAAACAACTTCAGAAGGGTATCATCTGTACGAGTCGGTGGTTCACCATGAATACATGATGCTATGGGTTCGGTGTTTGTGAGCTCTCTGATTAATTGTTTTGTTCGAGGAGGGACAAAAGGATGTGGACCCTATAAACTTCGTCAGAGTAGTTTGGGATAACTTCAAAGTGGCGGACTATACGTGAAAAATCCAAGGCCGCAGGTCGAACGTAAGCAAGTCAGAAAAGCAACGAATCAGATCCGGCCAGCTGTTATCTGGAATGCACGGGTGTACAATAATATTTGGAGACTCTGCATGCATTATTTTGTCCAACCAGCAGGAGTTCAAATACAAAGTCGCGTCGAACTGCCAAATTTCATTTGTTGCCCACAGCTCACGTGATCGAACGGAATCAGAGTTGTCGGTAGAGATTTTCGAAAAGTTTCTGACTAGATAATCCGACTGTCTGCCAAATATATGACTTCGACCACCTACTCACACACACTCTACATATTCAAACATTACTTATGTATTTTATGTATCATCAAAAATTTTCACCATTCTGGTTTTCTTTTGTCAGTTTTGTTTTGGAAGTCCAGTTGTAAGACTGCTGGCCGGACGCTCCAACAGATACACCAAAAAGGTAGAATAGTTAACAGTTGTACTGTTAACTACCGCACGGTATATATAGACGAATATGGAAATCCGTCGTAAGCGAAGTCTTACACCAGTATACCGACTCATACTGACGCAGAGAGTGATGGGGGCTCGTTATGCACTTCCTGTATTGGCTTGGAACTATCTTGAAAGCTGTATTCAAGCTGACTATTATGAAGTTTGTTTTGTGAAAGAATTGTGAGTGTTAAGGATAGTATGAGTGACGCGATGATCGGATTCAATCCTGTTCAGTGCATCAGGTTGTCTTGGCCTATGTATGGACAATTGATCACAATCTGGACAGCCATGGAAAAAGGATAAATGAATGCATGCGCTTGCTACTCGCCTATGCGGGCATGTTGATGTACGATCATGCAAATTAATTTCTGCAAGCGGAGACTTCGCCTTAGGGGGGACAAATGGATGCGGACCCTGTAACTAAAGTTATCGTAGTTTAGACAATACTGAAGAGCGGTAGGAATGGGTGAAATATCCAACTTGGCAGGTCAGAAGTTAGGGAGTCAGATAAACAGCAAGTCTGATTAGGCCAGCGTTGATTCAGATAGTACAAGTGTACACAGACATCGAATTATTGGGTCTGCCTATGTGAGACTAGGATGATGACATAGCGATGCAAGGTAGTTCAACTTCCGCTTATTTTTGTCATACTCGAGCTAGATTTCGTAGGCAAAAGAGCAGCTGTGAAGTCAAGGCGTGCATTCCTAGTGTTCGAAACCTGTGAATCATGATGCGATGCATGATGCATATAATCACCATTCAGCAAACGATAAACTATAGGAGTGCAGTGCATTTCTGGTGTTGATGGAACGCCTGTTGTCACTGCCTTTCTGTTATCAGATTGTGCGAAGGACAGAAAAACCTACGTGAGATATGACTTATCTCTAATTGCACAGGAGGGAGTGGGGTTACAATAATCTCGACGGAGCTTAGCTTGCGAGACGTCGCGTTCGAGGAGTACGACTTTGTCTATGAGTGCGATGAACTGAACTTTCGAGCCATCTATATCAAATGGCCATGCCAGAACACTAAAAAATACGGAAACAACCTGTTGTCTTGAGAGTTGCCGAGGCCGGCACCTTCGAGTGCAACATGTCTGAATCGGTGTGTTTTTATCCCACACCGCAGCTCTCTCATTTTGACTGACAGACAAAGACACTGGTCGCCTCTACATTGGGATATTACAAAATATATCTCATCTACGTTGACAGGTCTAATAAGACGGAGATTTTGGTCAAACATCTTGATGAATATCTTTGATAGACCCGGTTGATCGCTCGTGAAGCCCGGCGGCCCCAGCCACTTTCCTTGAAGTTATGATGTACCTTTCCACAGCCTGACCGCAGGCGTGGCGCGAAGCGTTATACAACTTACATCCTTCTCATAAATTATAGAAAGGTTATATTAAAGAGCGCACACTTTCCTTGCAATATCGAGACCTTGACTGTTGGCATAGTGATTGCTATTGAACTGGAGGGACGGGATCTGAAGACGAAATTAGAATGAGCATCTGTTTGAGACTGTTTCTGAAGTTTCAGTCAGACGAATAGTTGAATGATGATGGCCGTGGTGATGAAAGAAAAGTAACAAGGCCAACAAAAGACTTGGATTTCTGGGCAGCAACGACGGGCGATAGTTACGCAATTGCTTGAAGCGGTCGGTCGCGACCGAGTGAATCATACTTATCAGACAATCCTGTTTCATCCCATCACTCCTTTGTGTCTTCTCTGTTCCTCCTTCCTCTTTCTCCTTTAAGGCCGGTCCTCGCTTCTTCCTCCTCTGTTATTGTCGCCCCCGAGGGACATTTATGCCTACTTCAAATCTTGTCCGGTTCAAGAGGTCGTCTGGTCTCGACTTCTCTGACCGTGAAAATGAGTTTATCTTGCATCAACGTCCCGACCTGCTGGACAGCTATACCAAGGCAGAAGTCCAGCTGGACCAGCTCCACCCGAATCATCTCATGCGCAACAAGACCGAGAGGAACCGGTTGCAGAATTTGCAGAGGTCTCATGGCGTGAGCAGTGTTCCCAAGGGCCCATACAAACCTGCAGGTCTAAAGGAGAGGTGGACGGTATGGATGATTAATGATGGTGGCAAACGCCTGTTCTTCTGCGTCTGGATCTTTCTGCACGTCTTGGTCGGCGTATTTGGGTTTATGAGTTATCAGATGAAGGATAATTATAATAACGCCCGAAGTACCTTCAAGTATGGTTTTGGTGCGTCTATTCTTTCCTTAGTTCTGTCTCGCTTTTGCGCTCAAACTTTGATGCCAGCCACCGCTCGTGCGGCGGCTCTCATTCTTCATGTCGATGTCGCTTTTATCCTCTTGCCTGTCTGCCGCAATTTCATTTCGATCCTTCGAAAGACGCCACTTAATGATATCATCCCGTTCGACAGCAATATCACATTCCACAAGGCCACGGCTTGGTCTATCGTCTTTTGGTCGGTCGTCCATATCGCAGCGCACATGTACAACTTTGCTCGTCTGGCTATTGTCTCCACTAATACGACTCGTGAACGGGTCGTAGCGTTCTTGCTCATCAATTTCACCACTGGACCTGGTGTGACTGGTTGGGTCATGACCGCTGCCTTAGGTATCATGGTGTGGTTCTCCAGGGAGAAGGTACGGAGGGCACACTTTGAACGATTCTGGTACTCTCACCATCTGTTCATCGTCTTCTTCATCAATTGGCAACTTCACGGCATGTTCTGCATGATCCAACCCGACAGACCACCCTATTGTTCATGGAACAATATAGGAGTCTTCTGGGCAAGTTTTTCTTCCTTCAGTTACTTCACAAGTGCTGACTTTATGGTGCAGCGTTACTGGATCTTCGGTGGCGTGATCTGGACTGCAGAACGTATCTTGCGTGAAATCCGTTCCCGTCACAGGACCTACATATCCAAGGTCATTCAGCATCCCTCTAAAGTTCTAGAGCTTCAGATCAAAAAGGAAAAGACCACTATCCGGGCTGGACAATACATTTTCCTCTCCTGTCCTGAGATATCTTACTTCCAGTGGCACCCATTCACCCTTACCAGTGCCCCAGAGGAGGACTATATTTCAGTTCACATTCGGGTCGTTGGCAACTTTACTACCGCCCTGGCCAAAGCTGTCGGATGCGATTTTGACTCCAAACCTAAGAATAGGGATACGAAAGATCTTGGTGGGGTGGTCTTTACTCCATCTATTAACAGAGTTCTGCCCAGAGTTATGATTGATGGGCCTTTTGGAAGTGCTAGCGAAGATTTCTTGAAGTATGAGACGGTCTTGCTTGTCGGCGCTGGGATCGGTGTCACTCCGTTTGCTTCGTAGGTTTCAGTTTTTGTTGATGATGATTACTGATTCTTCCCAGCATTCTGAAATCTATTTGGTACCGCATGAACAACTTCAATTCATCGAAACCCACCCGTCTTTCCAAGGTCAGAGAATCTTGTAATTGATATGAATTGTTCCTCAAACGTCGACACCAGGTTTATTTCACATGGGTCATCCGTGATTTTGGTAGCGCAGAGTGGTTCCACTCACTTCTGCATGCTATCGAAGAGCAAGATACTCTGAATAGGATTGAGATCAACATTTACCTCACTGCTCGGATCAAGGATGACGACATGAACAATATCATTGTTGGTTTGCGTCCCTTTTTCTACATAACAGGTATTGATACTTGCCCTTTCGTATTTTAGTTACAGGATGTTGGTGCCGAACAAGATGCTATCACTTCGTTGCGTTCGCCTACTCATTTCGGAAGACCGAATTGGGATCGTGTGTTCTCATCTATAACTGAGAAGCATCCTGAAACGGACGTTGGTGTATTCTTCTGCGGTCCCCCTGCTCTATCGAATATGTTGCACATCAAGTCGAACGAGTATTCCACTCCTAATGGTACAAGGTTCTTCTATGGGAAAGGTACGTGTTATTTACCTATCCAAATGCGATGAATACCGATTGTCTTTTCCTATACAGAGAATTTTTGAAGGATACTTTTGATTTTCTATCGTCAGCAATTCTGGCTGGATCCTTAGGTCCCTTTGGTTAATGTTTATTCGCTTTTTGAAAAAAGCTTTGTTCATTGTGTGTATGTATTTGTTTTTGGCTGTGGCATGATCCGTTCGGGTAGTTATTTACACTGTGATGCATGGGTAACGGGGTAAATCGAATGAAGTGCGAGCAGCCATTGTCTTGTAAGGTGGGATTGCGACCATTAAGGTTCCCTGCATAAGACCTGTCCTCCTCGTTCTTCGTCGCCGTCACAGTGACAAGTTAATCAGTTAAAATTTCCCGAATCTATGTGAGAGTCCTCCTACTTGCTTACAGGCTCGAGAAGTTCTGCAGAGTACGAGTCGTTTCTTGTCATTTACAAGTTGATGTCTTTCCCCTGTATACGTGGACGAGATCTGGGGGTAAATTGAGGGCAAAAATATGGATTTTGCATTCGAGTAGAAGTGGTGAATTGAGTTTGCGCAGCCAGACCGAGAGCCTTGCGCGATGAAAGTTTGATACCCTCTCAAATCAAAGGGAAAAAGTAAACAGGAAAACCAGACAACAGGGAAGTCCAAGTGAGACTGCTGCCTCAAGCCAAGTTGCAGCAAGGCTACCTGATCATCCGTTTTTGGCAACACGAACGCCAACCTGTAAGCAGCCAACTCGGCGATCTTTCGCACTCGTCTTGCGATTAATCGTTTCTGTCCAATCCTTTAGGCCGATAATACCCATCCTCTCCTTGTACACCTTTTGACACCACGAAGATTGACGTACAAGTCCTCATATCGACGTGTCCTACACAATCCCTTACAGTTTACTGATTCGTGGCTCTGTCACTCTCGTCAACAGTCTGGGTTCATTTTAGGTTGCGTATTGAATGGTATGATCCATCAGTGTACGGTCTCTGATTGAGCTGCTCGTTAACCGACTACTAATAGGACCAGCCTACGCGCATGCACAGGCGAAAGTCTAGCACCGAGGAGTCAGATGACGCAGCGGTCCCCTCTAACGGAGATGCACATTTCGAAATTAATGAGATACCCCCCACACCAAGTATTGACAACGACAACCAGATACCTGTAACACCAAGGAGTCGTACTATCTCGTCGCCTGATGATAAACCAATGTCGACCGCGGTTTCAACGTCACAGTCTTTTCCTCCTAATCCGTCTTCCGCCGGTCCATATAGGACAACCTTTCCAAGTAAATATCCACAAAATGGTCGGGCTACGAGAGGTTCGCTTTCTGTATCTTCTCATACACGAACGCTGTCAGGATCATATTCAAGCTCTCCACCACTCCCTTCACCATTATCAAATTCGTTTTCGAGACAGCTTACAAAATCTGCATCCTCATCTACTGCTTCTACACCAAACCTTTTTGCATTCCCTTCTGCTCCTGAAATGCAGAGGTCTTTATCAGGAGGCGCTTCCTCACCGGCGGCAAACGGTCGGAGACACAATCGCATACATTCTCGTAATCTATCGATTTTTTTCCCTCGCCCCGGAACGTTACCCCATACCTCCATTGCCGAGGATGGCTCCGAGGTGGAAGCTCGGACGACAATCATACCTGCCGCCGGAGAACCATCGGGACTTCGTGCAGGATTCACTTTTGGCCGGCAAATGCCGCCTTCAGACCACCCCTTACCTCTCTTATCCCATTCTACATCTACATCACGCGCGTCTAGGCGTGGACATCATCACAAACACTCCCTTTCGCACAACTTTTTTTCGTTTCTCGAACCTGGTTCACAAGATCCACCCTCTTCTCAACCTCCTTCTGTACCTGTGTCTGCGAGCCCTTCTGTCACAACCTTTCCAGCAGATGAGCGACCTACAAGCACGCCGCCGCTTCCTCCACGACCGACATCTTCCATAAACCCCTTTGCAGTTGCAACTTCTATCGGCGAATTTTTGTTAGGTGCCTCTTTGTGGATTTCCGGACAACAGACTGGCTCATTGTCCTGCACTGGACTTGGATATTGGGTTGTTTTTGACGCTTTTGGCGTGGCATTAAGCCACGTAATACCAAGTTACCTTAACAGTGACGATATGCAGTCCAGATCAAAAAGGATGTACGGGTCAGCAGAATTCAACCACTTGATTTTGGCGTTCTCTCATGCATAGAATTATCAAGGAACGGAAGGCTGGAAACTGTATTGATGTTTGCTCAGTCAGTTTACCTGATATTTTCTTCCGTATACGTGTGCAAAGAGACCGTGGAGCATCTGTTGCTCTCTGCCGGAGAAAACATGCATCATCATGGTGGCCACCATCACCACACTGAAGGGTGCGTTGAGACTCTGGCGATTTTCGTGACGTCGTCGGTAACCTAAATTTCCAGCATTGGTCTTCCCCTGTTACTTACGCTGATGACGTTGGTGTCGTTAATAGGCACAGCTTTCGCGTTTGCCAATCATGCGAAGCTAGTACAGAGTGGGTTTCTTTGTTGTATTGATCATAAGCATTGTCTAACTGTAAATTCAGTTACCGGTAACCAACTGCCGCAATTGACATCACTTTTGCCTTCCACCAGAACTAGTTTTTCCGTTTCGTTGAAGAAAAATCAGCCGTCATCCCCGCTGGCTTTGCTGCTGTCTAATCCTTTTTCTGTGTCGCCAATTGCGTTTGCTCTGGCTATCGTATCATCTGCGTTCTTCTTACCAGAGTGATTTCTATCCGCTACCGAGTAAAATTGTTATTGACGTGTGTGTTTCAGAAACCAACAACGCCAATTTGACCTATTTCTCGCGGGTGTAGAAGCAATCGTGACATTTAGCGTTGCGTATCCAGCTTCTGTGTCTCTCGGGAGCGTGTTATTACAGACCTCTCCCGCAAGAGGATTGGCAAGTGGAAGGATGGAGTCTTTCTTGCGTGCTATGAAAGAGGTACGTTTCTTTCCCCCTTTTATTCACTTTTTTGCCTATCTGCTGTTCAAGATTGAGCGACATCCGCAAGTTCTACATCTGCCTCCGCCTCATATATGGCAGTTAACACCTTCGATACCTTCAAAACAATCGCTTGTGGTTACCTTGGAGCTGCATGTGCGGAAGGATCTGGATGACGAAGACGTTTTAAAGTTGACCAAGTGGGCATGGGAACGATGTGTGATTGCTATGGGGTTTGGGAGGGGAGCTGCTAAATTACCAGATGGGATTTTGCCGGAAATAACTGTCGGTATTGTTAAGGGGTAGATAATATGTTCTTTAATTGACGGTCTGGCGGATTTACCTTACTGTAACATTCTCTTCTCGAAGGTCCAACGTTACTCAGGTGTGTTTGGTCCAGAAACTTTTGCCAAACAAACACCAAACTGGGCGATTTTAACATCGAGCTCTTATCTGACGCCCATGCCCATGGCTGATATCCACGTCTTTAGTGGCAAAAAGGTTCTGCTTCCCGGGCGGGAGGAGCCTGTTCCAGCTTCAGTCGTTGTGGATCTGAGCACTGGAAAAATAGTAGAAGTAACTGAAGGACGGTATCTGCGATCTGACTTTGCAGATGTGGTCGACAATCGCTGGACAGACGCGGGGGAAAATGTGATAATCCCCGGGCTTGTGGAGTGAGTGTAAACGCAAATACACTTTGCTTGATTTGTTGATTTATTTTGGTTAGCACTCATGTTCATCTGAATGAACCCGGGCGTACAGACTGGGAGGGGTTCTGGACGGGTACGAGGGCAGCTGTGTCAGGGGGAATAACTACCATCGTGGACATGCCTCTTGACTCCATTCCTCCGACTACCACTGTCGAGAATTTAGAGATTAAACGAGAAGCTGCGAAAGGCCAGTGTTGGTCGAACGTAGCCTTTTGGGGTGGTTGTATCCCGAACAACGAGGTGATAAGTCTGATTCGCGTGTGCTTCTGATGTTGAGAGATATACTGACGTGGTCGCCGTGGTAGGACCATTTGCTTGATCTTATCAATGCTGGGGTCAAGGGCTTCAAGTGTTTCCTTATCGATAGCGGTGTTGAGGTGCGTTCGTGCATGTTATATGTTAAACGACATGGAAATAATAATTGTTGTAGGAATTTCCTTGTGTTACCGAGCAAGATCTAAGAAAAGCTATGGAACGGTTGAATGGAAATACTTCGACTGTTCTTTCTTTTCACGCCGAGCTTGAAACGGAGGCCTCTCCTAAGAAGCCTTCAACAGACTCTGATGATCCGGCTATCTATGCGACGTACTTGGCCTCAAGGCCCCAGAAGCTGGAATCGGACGCGATTTCTTTGATAACGAGGCTTCAGCACGAGTTCCCTTCACTCAGATGCCATATCGTTCACCTTTCTGCGTCCTCTGCGCTCCCGATTATACGTGAGGCTAAACGCGCTGGGTTGAAGTTGACTGTAGAGACCTGTTTCCATTATCTGTGCCTTACATCTGATGAGGTTCCTTATGGGCGTCCAGAGTTCAAGTGTTGTCCTCCAATTCGAGAACAGGGAAATAGGGAGGCACTTTGGGACGCTGTGATAGACGGAACCATCGATTGTGTTGTTTCAGATCACAGCCCTTGTGTGATTGAACTGAAGAAGATAGACAATGGGAGCTTCATGACTGCATGGGGAGGGATAAGCACGTTGGGATTAGGGCTCAGTTTGTTGTGGACGGAAGGCAGAAAAAGAGGCATTACTCTTGGTAAGATGCTGGAATGGACTAGCGTGGCTACCGCTAAACACGCCGGGTTGAGTGACCAGAAAGGTGCGCTGAGGGCTGGAGCCGATGCAGATGTCGTTTTTTGGAATCCGGATGTTGAATTTAAGGTGTGTTAGCTTTTTTTTGGCATCGGAGCTTCGTAGATTTGTTCAAGCTGATATTTTAAACTTGTTTCAAGGTTTCTGAAGATTTGTTGGAGTTTAAGAACAAGTTGACTGCATATCGAGGGCTGGTGCTTCAAGGACAGGTCGAGAAGACGTTCTTAGGTGGCCGATTAGCATATGACAGGAGTCAAGGTGGATTTGGCGCTCTTCAACCCATTGGGAAGCTCTTGTAAGAGTATGGAATGGTCACTCGTGGTACTATTAGGTGTAGTATGTAGATGGCTATCGTGAGGATACCTGCATCATGCTCCACTTGGAGCCTCGGCGAGAAACGCGGCTAATAAGAAGCCTATTTGGGCAAGTGTTGCTAAATTCGGGATGTTGCACGTGGATTCCAAACATTGCGGCTTGCAACTTTGAAGCGCCAAGCAACCTCCATACCCCCCTTCTCTCACTTACCTACCACCTGGTGCGGACGACGGACGGAGGTTGTCGTTTACACACACACACACACACACCATGAACAGACAATCGACGCTGCACCAGCAGCTGGAAGGGATCCCCGACCTCACCACTCTTTCGCCGGTTTCAGACGATATCATCGTCTCCTGCCTTCGAGAACGCTTTCTGACAGACAAGATCTACACTAACATTGGCCCATCTGCTATCGTCGCCGTCAACCCTCACAAATACGTCTCCACCAACGCTGATTCCGTTCTTCACAAATATGTTGCAGAGTATCGGGATACCACACCAGACAGAGTTCCTCTGCCTCCTCACATCTTTCAGCTAGCTGACAACGCTTACTTCCATATGCGAAGGACGACGCAGGATCAATGCATCCTTATGAGGTGCGTTGTCCAATGTTCTCGTGTCGTTGTGTCGTGGCCGCTGACCAATAATCAAATCTTAGCGGAGAGTCGGGTAGTGGCAAGTCAGAGAATAGGCGACTAGCTATCAAAACTCTTCTCGAGCTCAGTGTGAGCAACCCTGGGAAGAAGGGGTCGAAGTTGGCCACTCAAGTGCCTGCTGCAGAATTCGTGCTTGAAAGCTTTGGTAACGCGAGGACGCTATTCAACGGGAATGCCTCCAGATTCGGGAAGTATACCGAATTGCAGTTCACTGACCGCGGTCGCTTAAGTGGTATCAAGACTCTCGATTATTACTTGGAGCGGAATCGCGTTTCTGCCCCTCCGTCCGGAGAGCGCAATTTCCACATATTTTACTACCTCGTCGCCGGTGCTTCACAAGAAGAGAGGCAACATATGCACTTAACGGATAAAGCGACCTACCGGTATCTCGGTCAGAGGGCTGGGAATGCTCGACAGAATGGACGAGATGATGATAGTATCCGGTTCGAGCAGCTCAAGGTTGCTTTGAAGAACTCTGGTTTCTCCAAGCGCCATGTGGCCCAGACCTGCCAGTTGATCGCCGCCATCCTTCACCTTGGCAATCTCGAGTTTACGATTGACCGTCATCGTAATGAGGACGCAGCAGTTGTGCGCAACACGGACGTGCTGGCCATCGTCGCAGAGTTCTTGGGAGTTACCCCTACTGCTCTTGAAGGAACGTTGTCGTACAAAACCAAG
Source organism: Sarcodon aspratus (assembly GCA_003313825.1). Lineage (NCBI taxonomy): Eukaryota > Fungi > Basidiomycota > Agaricomycetes > Thelephorales > Thelephoraceae > Sarcodon > Sarcodon aspratus. The sequence continues at coordinate 15,618 of QLOR01000264.1, forward strand.
ATGGTGAAAAAGGAACTATGTACCGTTTTCCTTGATCCCGACGGTTCTGCAGATAACAGAGACGATCTCGCCAAGACGCTCTATTCCCTTCTTTTTGCTTGGTTGAACGAGCACATCAATCAACGGCTATGCCGGGATGATTTTGTAACGTTCATTGGACTATTCGACCTCCCAGGACCGCAAAATATGACCAGTCGCGCCAACTCCCTCGATCAGTTCTCTATTAACTTTGCCAACGAGCGCTTACAACACTTCATTCAGAAGCGTCTCTTTGAGAGTCACGTTGCCGAGTATACTGCTGAAGGCATTTCAGGATACGTACCAAAGATCCCATACTTTGACAATTCCGAGTGTGTGCGCTTGCTCCAGCACCATCCAGGGGGTCTGATTCATATCATGGACGATCAAGCACGTAGGGCTCCCAGGAAGAACGATCATACAATGGTTGAAGCATTTGCCAAGCGATGGACGAACCACTCATCATTCAAGCTTGGGAACCCTGATCGGTCCGGATTCCCTACATTCACAGTCCACCATTTCAACGGCCCGGTATCCTACTCTTCGGAAGGTTTCTTGGAGAGAAACGTTGACGCACTCAATCCTGATTTTGTGTCATTGCTTCGAGGCTCAGCATTGAATTTCTCCGACTCTACCGGAGTGGAAGGATCTGGATCGATTAATCCATTTATCAAAGGTCTTTTCTCCGCCAAAGCCATCGCCACTCAGGCACACCCCAGAGATGAAGACACAATCGTTGCTGCCCAGCAACCTGTCAAGCCTATGCGAGCCCCCTCTACTCGTCGCAAGAACACTATCAAAAGAGCCTCAGCTCTTCCGGATATTGATGAAAAAGAGAAGGATGAAGACGATGGGGGAAATGTACCGCCTTCCACCGGTGGCATTCCGTGTATTGCTGGCGAATTCCGTTCAGCGCTTGACACTCTGTTCGAAACTTTGGAAGAAACGCAGGCGTGGTATGTGTTCTGTATCAGTCCGAACGATTCTCAACTCCCGAATCAATTGGAAGGGAGATCTGTAAAAGGACAAGTTAGGAACATTGGATTGCCGGAGGTTGCGAGAAGATGCGCTAATGTCTTCCAAGTTGGCATGACACATAGGGAGTTTGTGGATCGATATCGAGTTCCTTTGGCTTCATTTGGGGTCATAGAGGGAACAAATCAAGAGCGAGTCGAACAAGCAAGGACGCTGATGAACTTGAGTGACCACGACGTTGTACTTGGGCAGCACAAGGTCAGCGATGAACGAATGTCTTATATATATTATGCTTACCAGTAGTGTTCAGGTTTTCCTGTCACACCTTGGGTTCACGAGACTTGAAGATCAACTCCGCGCGGGTGATGTTGAAGAGCAAAAGAGGAATCGCGTTCGGGATGCAGAAGCGGAAGTTGGTCTCAGCCCTCGAGGAGTCAATGACCCATACGCTCCCTACCAATCTCCAGGCATGGAAGGTGATGCGCCTTCCGTCGATCCTTATCAGGACCAGTTCTCGGCATCCTCGCAACATATTCCACTAGTTGCCCACGCATCGCCTTTCCAACGAGCAGACATGTATGACGAGTACGACGAGCGCAAGTCATTCCGGGATGAAGAATACGATACGCGTAGTGCCTTAACAAGTAACAGGGATGATGCCCTTTCCAATTACGGATCGGAATCGTACGCACCTTCTCGCAACATGTTCCAAAACGCGGAAAATAAGATTCTCCTCGAGAAAGACGCTCTTGCAGGTGAAATTCAGGAAGGCGAAGTCGCGGAGGTACTCAAGGATAGTTCTGCACGTCGAAGATGGGTGGCTCTGTGTTGGATGTTGACTTTCTGGGTCCCTACAATCTTCCTGAAGTGGTTTGGTCGCATGAAGCGAAACGATGTCCAACAGGCGTGGAGAGAGAAGCTTGCGCTCAACATGCTCATCTGGTTTGTGTGCGCTTGTGTGGTTTTCGTCATTGCTGTGATGGGAAACCTCATCTGTCCGACGGCACACGTATACAGCACCAGCGAGTTAGCCTCCCATAGCCAGAAAAATAACCCCAACAATGTCTTTACGTCAATTCGTGGAGAGATTTTCGATCTGACTCAAGTTGCCGCTACGCATGCGCGAATTGTTACCGTTATCAGCACAACTTCCATATTGAAGTACGGAGGTGTTTCTTCGGATGCTATATTCCCTGTTCAGGTGTGTTTTCCGATCCCTCAATAATAGATTGAAAGGTCTTGTTCAAACCTACTTTGTGAATAGGTCAGCGCTCTCTGTAATGGAGTCACAGGATCTGTTAGTCCCTACGTGACTTTAAACAGCAAGAACAATACGGATCCTAATGCCGTTTATCATGATTTCCGTGTTTCTTCAAATGACTCGCGGCCTGATTGGTATTTTGAGCAAATGACAGTCATGCGTTGGAATAATAGAGTGGGTTGGCTTGGATACACTCCTCAAGAATTGTCGAACATGGCATCGAGTCAAAAGACCGTGGGTATATATGATGGGATTATCTATGACTTGTCGGACTATATACAATTCCCGCCGGTCCTCCAGGCTCCTACCGGGATGGCGCCACCGCAGGCCGACACCGCTTTCATGGACCCAAGCGTTGTGAATGTCTTCCAATTCAATTCTGGTACCGACGTTACGAAGAAAATCAATGCGCTTCCTCTCAGCAGAGATGTGTGGCTACGACAGAAAGCTTGCCTGCGGAATCTCTTCGCAATAGGACAGGTCGACAACAGAAATTCTGTACAATGTCAATTCGCGACCTATATTCTTCTTGCTCTCTCTATCATGATGGTCTCTATCATTGCGTTCAAGTTCTTGGCATCGATCAATTTCGGTTCTGCCCGGGCGCCGGAGAACCACGACAAGTTTGTTATTTGTCAAGTTCCGTGTTATACAGAAGGAGAACAGTCGTTGAAGAAAACTATCGATTCGTTGGCCAATACCAAGTATGATGACAAAAGGAAGCTTTTGTTCATCATCTGTGATGGTATGATTGTTGGTTCTGGAAATGATCGACCTACACCTCGAATTGTTCTCGATATTTTGGGCCACGATCCCAATAAAGATCCGGAACCTCTCAGTTTCATTTCACTTGGCGAGGGAGCGAAGCAGCATAACATGGCCAAAGTATATTCCGGACTTTACGAGGTTTCTGGACATGTCGTTCCTTATATTGTGATCGCGAAATGCGGCAAGCCATCCGAGAAGTCCCGCCCTGGTAATCGTGGTAAACGAGATTCGCAGATGCTCTTGATGCATTTCCTGAACAAGGCAAGTGGCGAACAATTAACATTGCAGATGATCCAATAAAACTCTTCCCTTCAGGTCCACTTCAATACTCCAATGAATCCTCTAGAACTGGAGATATACCACCAGATCAAGAATGTCATTGGTGTAAACCCTACTTTCTACGAATATCTTTTCATGGTGGATGCCGATACCACAGTCGATTCTATGTCTCTCAACCGACTTGTTTCTTCGTGAGTGTTGTTGGTTCATGCACCGAAAACCAGGAGTTAACTGCTTGGTAGAATGGTGCACGATAAAAAGCTTCTAGGTGTATGTGGTGAAACCGAGCTTGCCAATGCGAAGCAGTCAATTGTTACCATGATGCAGGTAAAACCGCGAGCTTCTTCGCCTCGCCCAAGTCTGACAATGCATCTAGGTGTACGAATATTTCCTCTCTCATCACATGGCCAAAGCATTCGAGAGTCTTTTCGGATCAGTTACCTGTCTCCCTGGTTGCTTCACTTTATACCGTCTGCGTGCATCTGAAACTCACAAGCCACTTATCATCTCGAATGCTCTTATAGAGGATTACTCGGAGAATCGCGTCGATACTCTGCATATGAAAAACTTGCTCCACTTGGGAGAGGATCGTTACTTGACGACACTTCTGCTTAAGCACTTCTCAAACTATAAGACCATGTTTGTTCGAGACGCTCATGCGTACACTGTTGCCCCAGACGACTGGAAAGTTCTGCTATCTCAACGCCGACGTTGGATCAACTCTACCGTTCACAATCTAGGGGAGTTAGCCTTTTTGGACCAGCTTTGCGGATTCTGTTGTTTCTCCATGCGATTCGTCGTCATGATAGATCTGGTCTCGACTTTGATCCAACCCGTTACTGTCGCTTATGTAAGTGCTTTATCATAGAAGCAAACTTTGTCTCATTATCCTATCCTCTCAGATTGTCTATCTCGTTTATCGGGTTATCGTTGATCACCAGTCAATTCCCACTGTATCCTTAATTTTGATTGGTGCTGTATACGGCTTACAGGCGCTTGTGTTCATTTTGCGCGCAAAATGGGACATGGTAGGATGGATGGTATTCTACATCCTTGCAATTCCTGTGTTCTCGTTCTTGCTCCCACTCTACTCTTTCTGGCGGATGGATGACTTTTCATGGGGTGCTACCCGTGTCGTGTTGGGTGAATCTGGCAAGAGGATGATCATTCACGTGTGTCTTTTCTGTCTTCCAATAACGGGTACAGAGCTGAATTTCCACAAATATACAGGATGAGGGCAAATTCGACCCTCGATCCATCCCTCTGAAATCATGGAACGACTATGTAAGTTGTCGCATTACTAAGCATAGCACCTGCAGATATCTTATGATTGACTCGTGCTTCCATCAGGAAAACGAATTATGGGACAAGGAGTCTAACCATAGTATTGGTTCCTGGATGCCACCAGCCAAACTTCATGACGGCTATGCAGATTCAAAGACAGGTTCCATCTATGGTAGGGAGACATACTACGAACCAGCCATGTCTCGAGCTTATTCTCCGGCACCCTCACACGTACCAAGCATGGCATATCCTCCTCCTGGATATCATTCCGGGCGAAATACTCCAAGTGGAGGATTCCCGACCAGTCACTCATTCTCGAATCAGGTTGCACCTTCGAGACCGACTACAAACTACCTCGATATGGCAATACCGACAACAAGGAGCCCAGAGGACATGGACTTTATAGGTGGTCCGACAGACGAAGATCTTGATCGTGCAGTGCGGGAACTACTGCACGATGCGGATTTGAACACAATCACAAAGCGAGAGATACGTGAGAAGATGGAAGAAAGATTTGGGATAGACCTGACGGCACGGAAACCGACAATAAATGCTGCCATCGACAGGGTGCTATTGAGTCACGCCTAAAACACTGTTTCTGCGATCTTTTTTTTTTGGTGTTTGGAATTTCGTTGCTATCTCGCTTGGACTTATCTTGCATTCCACCCTGTCGCTTGCTCTCTTTCTTTATCTCTCGGTCTGGAATATTAGACGTATTTTATGATGTGTCATTCCTCTCATTTTCCATGGACGATCTTTCTATCCAAGTTACTATTATTACCTCGTGCGACATCCTATAGCTATCATATCATAACCGAACATTGAACTTTTGGCATATCATTCATTTCCATCTGTTTCTCGTAACGATATAATCTTCAGCGAATTTAGATAACTTTACAAGATAATATCATCTTGACAGCTGAGCGCGCTGAGTGGCCGGGCGGCAAGATCAGTTAGCCGGGAAGTTGTTGTGAATCTTATGATCCCGATACATCAGCCCATGGCCATCCACCTGCTGCATGTTTCGTCAACTTGTGGTGTGGAGTTGTAGCTAAGACCAACGCTCGTCCACTGAGGCAATAAATTTACTATTTGGAGAGGGGAAAAAATAATAGTTGAGAATTTGGAAGACTCTGCGAATCACAGTGTGCGTCCGTCCACTTTGAGCATTGCACCTGAGAATCAGATAGTACAAACAATGGAGCATGTAGATAAAGTAAGACTACTGCAGCGATTATGCTTGCTCCACCAGCCCCACCGCATTATCGAGACTAACCGTTCGATAGGTTTATTGAAGCAACAATGGGTAAGATCAACGCCTTCCGAGTCTAAAACGTGGAATTAATCTACTACAGCGTCTCTAACTGCTTGGTTGCTATTCGCTATATCGACTGCCCTAAGTGCTACGGCGGCACCGAGGTCCCACACCGGCCCCGGGAGCATTGAAGAAACTACTATATCCCGGACATGTATCGCACATTGCATCATCCCCAACTCTGTTCGCCGCCATCTCTGATTCTGATCTGTTAACATTACACTTACTTCCTTTGGTCTCGCCTTTCGAGGTTTACAGTTAATGCGAATCCTTTCCAAGATGCATACGCTGTGCATTGATTGAATGAACCTTCTCGATGATTCGTCAGTCGTGACTAGTAGCCACCAAGATCTCCCTTACTACCCAAGACCTGCGTCGGAGCGTTCTTCTATATGTATACCTTTTCCTAGGGTGACAGCATCTCCCTCTCACCGCTGCCGAACAGGTCACCATGTCTACTGTAGCGCATGGCCTCGATCAAGTCGAGGATGTCATCACGGTCAGCCCTACCGAGGAATGGCCTGGACAAATCAAGGATCTGCACGAGCAAAAATGTCCTTTTCAGCCGTTTTACCGGTTGATGTTCATGTTCGACCTGGGCGTCCAAGTAGTTGTTCCTATCCCACTCATTGATTGGATGAAAACCTGGTTTATTGGTTTAAGGGTCGAAGACGTGGAGGAAGGGTTTATGGGACGCAAAAAGATCTTATCCTCCTTGTCCGTCAATTTTCCGCGAGGAACTTTGTCTGCCATCATTGGAGGCAGCGGTAGTGGAAAGGTAAGTCCCGTCAGTCATCTTGGGACTCCTCTTTTATATCGGTATCTAGGCTACATTTCTCAATATATTGCCATCACACCGCATGCGTTGCTCCAATCTTGCCACCACTGGGACAGTGCTGTATAACGAATTATCAGACATCTCATCCTTCGCGAATGCTTATGTGACACAGACTGATGTCCTCCTCCCTTCACTGTCCGTTTGAGAGATGCTGGAGTATGCGGCATCTCTTCGTCTCAGCCTCCTGTATCAAGTTCGGTGTGATTGAATCACACCGAACTTGATACAGGAGGCTGAGGAGGATACTGCTTGTGCCTTAGAGTGTATCCAGGGTGAGGACTTCTCCTTCTTTCTTCAACATAGGCCTGGAGATGAGGGTGCATGGAATGAATAGATGGGATTTCATAAGGAGTCTGTCATTGAGATCTATCGGCTTACGACTGTCGATATGACGCCTTTTGATCGTGAAAGAGGCGAAGGTGTTGTTGGAGTCATTGCATGGATGGTCAGTCGCAGAATTGCCCATGGTCTACTGGAGGACACCATTGTGCCTTCCTTGTTTTCCACCATCTTCTATTTTATGTGCGGCTTTGAAGCAAATCTTGTCCAGTACCTCACATATTTCTCTGCCGTTATTCTCTTGCATCATTATATCGCCGTTTCATTTGCGTTACTTGTCGCTGCAGTCACCAGAGATTTTTCCCTGGCAACTTTTTTGGCGAACCTGGCGACTACTTTCCAATCATACTCGTGTGGATATTATAGGCAAGTGGACACAATCCCCCTGTATGTCAAGTGGATCAAATGGCTCTCATATGTGGTGCGTTATTAGTACATGATATTCTCCAGGTGATGAATTGAATATCATCAGTTTTATGCTTTTGGTGCTCTTTGTTCAAATGAATTTACGGACAGTTATTACGACTGTCCATCTGGCGGTGTTCGAACTGATCTGGTCTGTCTTCAATACAGCGGCAACTTCATCCTGCAAAGTCTCTCATTCCCTCCTCATTGGCGGGCGGTTCCCATCTGTGCCTTGCTTGGGTTTGTTGTGGTCTCTACAGTCCTCAGCGGCTTGCTACTCGAATTCTGGACTGTTGATATCCATCTCATACCCGTCAAGCAGCCAAGACCAGACGATCAAGCTTCTGCTGCGAAGGAGGTTATCCGAAAGCAGGATAATGGAGAGAAGAATTTTAGAAAGGTCGGCGTAGATCTGATCAACTGTGCACTTTGGATCTACAAGCCTTCCCTACTAAGACCTGGTATAAAGTTGGAAATATTAAAAGGGATCGTCACGAGATTCGAGGCTGGTGAACTCAACTTTATCATGGGTCGTGAGTTTGTGCGCCTTATATATACCATACAGCTCATGGCTCGACGATTGTACTCTTCTCCATTGACGACTCACGAGGTACCGTTCATCTGGGACTATGCTATTCAACGGCTGTCAGCCACGCAATTCTATCGTCCATTCGCTTTGTTCATATGTTACTCAAGACGATAACGTGTTGCTCCCGTACCTTGCCGTCAGGGAGATGTTGCAATTTGCGGCTGGTTTGCGGTTGCCAGACTGGATGAGCATGCAGGACAAACGAAACCGGGCAGAAGAAGTCATCTTGAAGATGGGGCTAAAAGAGTGTGTTGATAATGTGATTGGAAACGAGTTCATCAAGGAGATCAGTGGGGGAGAGAAGCGCAGAGTCAGCATTGCTGTGCAAATCCTGACAGAGGAGCAAATTTTAATGTAGGTTTGCATCTTGGAAATCCCTGTTACGTTCTTCATCTAGATCCGCATTAGATTGGATGAACCAACATCGGGCCTGGATGCTTTCACGGCGTCTTCTATTCTTCGAGTGCTCAAGGGCCTAGCCGCGGAAGGACGTACTGTGATATCCACGATACATCAAAGCCGATCCAATCTATTTATTCATTTTGGAAACATCCTGTTGCTTGCAAAAGCCGGAGAGGTTGTCTATTCTGGCAGGGCTGAAAGCATGCTTCATTATTTTAGTCAACTTGGCTATGAGTCCATCGACCTCCAACCCAACTGATTTCGCTCTCGATCTTGTCTACATGGACTTGCGGGCGCCAAAGAACGAGGCGACCAGCCGTGACAAAGTCAAACGTCTGACGGCTCGATTCAGCTCAAGAGATCACCTAGAAGTGAGAAATTCACGTACCATTTCACTTCCTGCTGAACTGGGAAATCTGCGGAGAAATCTGACTCCAATTCATGTGGCCTATCCCATTCTTCTTAGACGAAGCATAATAAACTTCAAGAGGCAACCAAATCCAAGCATTGCTTTTATTGGACAAGTCGTAGGACTGGGGAGCCTCATCGCCGTTTTCTTTACACCGTTAACCAATGATTACCTCAGTATTCAGAACAAACTCGGCTGTATACAACAAATCCTCCCTAGTGAGTTGATTACTTCTGACTCAAGACTCTCATATAACGCGCCTAACACTGCTGCAGTCTATTTTACAGGCATGTTGCGAAATGTAGGAATATATCCTGCAGAAAGAGATGTATTTTACAAGGTTAGCAAACTTTCATCATTCTTCTAGAATTTTGCTCGATGAAATATTACTTTTTGATGTCGGTACTAGTATAGGAACACGATGATCGCGCGTATTCTGTCGAGTCTTTTTTCTTAGTGTACCTTACCTTGGAATTGCCCTTTGAGCTTCTCGCTAGTCTTCTATTCGCTACTCTAGTTGCCATAGTAGTGAACCTCCAGCGGACGATCGAGATGCACTTTGTTGTGGTTCTCTGCTGCTTCTGCATAGTAAACTGCGGAGAATCTCTTGGGATCATCATCAACACGGTATTCAGCTCCAGTGCAGGATTTGCGTTTAACGTCACTAGCACTGCGCTGGCTGTGGTACCTTCATGATGAGTGGTGAGGAACATGTGAATTTTCGGAGTTTTATTTCACTTGCTCATCGTCTGAGATATTGGGTAGGTATCATGTCCGTCGATATGCCCGGATTTTTCAAAGCCATCAACTACATTTCCCCTGTCAAATACGCAGCGGCAGCTTTGATGGCGCAGGCCTTCTATGGGATGGAGTTTACATGTACAGATGCACAGCGACTGTCGGATGGAAACTGTCCGATAACAGATGGAGCACAAGTGCTAGATCTATATAATTTCAATGATAGACTTGGCTCGAACTTGGGAGCCTTGGTCGCGACGACGGTGGTTTATAGAATATTGGCTTACGCGGTGTTGAAGCTCTCGAGGCTGCATCTGGATGTAACGAGGAAAGAGAGAGTCTAGAGGGGGGAAGGGTTGTTTCGTCTTGTACAAGTGTAGATGGAGAACTCTTGAATTCTCTGCATAGTCTAGTTGGTTCATCGGGAAATCGAGGAGGTGCCGGGATATCGATAGCGTTTATCTTGTGAAGGTGTCTCAGTGTAGGTGAAGAGTTCAGAATTGTAGTCAAGAAGCGCTTATGATCATTTATCAGTGCATATATAAGACGCGTTGAATATATGGTATACTGTTGGGAATAGCAGAGGTCGAAGAATCCAGAATGAACTTTGGCGACACAGATAGGTTCCAGGGTGCTACTTTCCGCCGGGTTACCAATCAGTTTGAGGAGAGCGGAATGCTGCATATTTGTGAAGGGATGCCCAGGTGAAGAGTGACTGAGGTGAGACGGTCTGGTGTCGGTGAAACCAAGAATTTGCCATTTGAACATGTATGGCCGAAGAAATAGCCCTTGGACTCTGCGTTCATCGCGCCACGAAGAGCCTGCCAGCAAAGGTGTGACGAGACGTCCACGTGTTTCACATCAGTGGTTCCCAGACTCGATCATCTCGTTCAGTGGACGGACTAGAGATGGAATCAATGGCTGTTTGTTATTCGTTTGAGATCATTGTCAGTGCATCCTGGATATAGCGCAAATCTGCTTTGGTTTAGTAAGCTCCAGTTAGAGTGCAGTGCGCGATCAGAAAGTTTCGTGAGTTGCCGTTTCTTCAATTCATCGAAAGATCAGATGTTTTGGGTGCTGCTACACCATATTCGCAACTTCTTGATGAATACCGTATACTTCGGAGCGAAATGATCTGGTCTCTTCAATGGCACGGCATCGAAGAGTCCCTCTTCAGAACAACGAAGTCGTCTCGCCTGACGTGGTTCTATGAAGCAGTCGCGCAGTGCATACCCCCATTTCGGCGGCCTATGGCAAGCGCCAAACAGGTTTTGACTGTGACAGGTAGTATGGTTCTTCATCAATAGTGTCGTTTCTCACTAGACGTGCAGTGAACTTGCCTGTTTGAGATTGCGGTTGGATCGCTTTGTGTTTGGTCATTCAGATGGTAACTCCGGTCTAGCAATATTTACTTGTCCTCGTCTGATTATGCAGCGATTCCCAATGGGTCTGCGGGGGCTTTGGCGTTTTGGAATAAAAGCAGAACGAGTGGTACGGCAGAATGGTTACGATCTATCAGAAGCACGTTCAGGCTTCCACCTACACAGAGGAAATTTTCGTGGATCCTAGCGCACGGTTGCTCACGTTGTCCCTTCAGAACGCATTTGAGATGTGAATGATCTATCCGTGCGGATTGACTGGGTTACCAGTAATTGCAATACTTATCTCGTGCGCGTATGCTGATGAGCACACACACACACACACACACCGGCCGGTTGTGCTTGGTCATTAGGCGGTCCTCGGGGCATTTCCAAAGTTGCCGACCGCGATAACACGTGTTTGCGAATCACATTATTGTCGTGTAGATGGAGCCGGGATTGATGGTGGCGAAATCATCATGTAGAGGCAACTTTCTCCTCGAAGATTGACGGGGTCGCAATGGAATCTCTGAGTAGAGAGAAGTAGAGCGAGATGAAATACGCTTCACCACGAGCAACGTGTTTATTCTTCAAATAAGGCTTGTATTCGTCGCTATCGTGATCCTAAAGCTATCGCGTTGTTATCGTACCGTTCTGACAGTAATCTGAAGGACTTACGACGTTCCATGGATACTATGGAGATTGAAAGTACAACGTAAACTGCCCAACACTTTGAACCTAAACACCGAACTTTCTGCGTGGGTAGTAATTTCCAAACAGTGTGATGCCGTACAGTATAGTAAGTACGAGATCATGGGTCACTTCCGGTAGTAATCCCCGAGTCGTAGTCGCGCTATGAGATGGGAACTCTTGAACGTTGAATTGTGTGCTGCGTGCAGTTCAATCGCCGGGATCCATGACGACTGGAGTACCAGGTGGGCAGCGAAAATCTTGCGCGTTGTGGCATCAGCAGTCGGTAAGTAGTGAGAGTAGGCGGACATTAGAGCCAAAGTCACGCGGCCAAGATCCGCTCTTCGACATTTTTAGGAAATTTTCACAAATTTTTCTTATCGTATACAGACTTATCCGACTAAGTCCCGTCCGGTTGGGAGGATTACTTGGGTATGTATATTTCATCATGATCTGGACCATGCCTTGCCGCTGGTATAACAATTATCCAAGTGAACCCACCTATCTTAACTTGGCCGGTATACGTCATCAGGAAGCTCGCTCGGGGGCCGTGGGGTAGTACAGAATGTGAATGGAGCGTTAGAATTCGACTCGAAATCCCGGGATGCTTGGCGCTGCACGTCTTCTTGGGCTAAGGATGACCCCGCCGCGTTCTCGGCTTCGTGGATAATCCAGAATGCTAAAAAAAATTGACCGGACCCGGAGTCGTAATTATGGTGAGCATGTATAGTAATGGTATCGCATCAAATCTTCACTCTGATATCTCAGACGCTTAGTGCGATTTTGTTTCCGTCACGGTTTCTAGTCGTAGGTGGAAGCGATTCCTAACCCAGGTTTACTGATTGAAGATCATTTCTGATCAGCGAGTATGCTACCACAGGATTGGACTTATACTCGGGTATCGTCTTCTGTTCTCCCATAACAGACTCTCGCTTGATGGGTTCGGGACCATACTTGCAAATTCATGCACTTGTTGATGATTATGGAGTCTTGCAAAGCGAATAATTCAAATTGTTACGGATACCCCAGCGTCAGATTTGTCATTTTGGACGGTGCTTTGGCTGAGGGGTGCATGATATTACTTCCAGATGCCCAGCAGGGTTATCTTGTTCTCGCGATGGTGGCAGGGTTTTGCTCGTCCAAGTTGAATCGGTTGACCAAGATTTCACGCTCAACACAGGGCCAACAACGCTTCCGTAGGTATGTAAGTAATCCAAACATCTACGCGAATCGTTCTTTTATCTCAAAACGATTCTCCTCAGATCAGGTCTCCCTCGCTATCGGGACTTGCGCACTCTGGCGCAGAGTACCACATAGGCTGCGTCAGCCTTGCGACTTTGCAGCATTGACCGCAGTTAAAACCCGTAAGCGATGTTGGTCTGGTCACTGAAGTGGGTATGATCGATACTACTATGACGAAGTTGTAAGTTGTTACTACGCTCGTTTCAGAACAATATATTCTACGCAGTGTTTTTACCTCGTTGCAGCCTCGTCAAAGCATTGCACTTTATTGACTAAGCATCGGGAGAAGTGTTAGTACTCATGAAAGTATAATCCTCAATGACGTGCTCTCGCAAGCACTTTTTGATCTCCAAAGTTCTCGTAATATGTCAGGAAGCTCAACAAAGTTAGCGGGGCAAAGAGCGCTCACAAAGCGCATACTGATACATAGTCTATACGGGTGACTCGCATACTATAGAACAGATGTACTCGCAGATTTTTTGCCGTCGATTCTCCATTGGATATAGACTTTCGAACTACTCAATAATTCGAGATCAAAGGCCCAGAAGTATCAGGGCGTGATAGAGTGTACGAGGTGCATTTAAAAATATTAATTTGCAGTTTTTCACCAACCATAATCATCGTCATCTGACGAGCGATTTACGTGTCCGAGTTTGAATTAAGGACCTCAGGATTGTATATTAAAACGGGCATCCGGCGGCATGGTAAGGGTGTGGGCGGTGTAACTGCCAGTGAATCACTGATATGTGTCTGGTTGCTTGAGACGCTGGTGATTCATTGTTGTGCAGTGCCACCGTTGTAAATACGTCCCGGAAGAAATACTAAAACCCCAGATGGGTCATGAACATGATTCTGGCGAGTTTTAAAACATGGAGGGTGATACATGCATCGAAAGTCGAAGATCAGGTGCCAGGAGGGTAGGAGCCACAATTGGCGGTAGAAGTTGTAAAAGTAGGTACGAGAGGGGGAGGGGTCGATATGACATCGGAAGACTTGAAATGAATGAGTGGAGCCGCGGAGCGAGTTTACTTGTTTTAGCATCTCTGGATCGCTGAGATATCAGAACGTGAGCGAAAGAGCGAGAGACTTATCGCAGGAGATCAAGGGAATAACTGCGGCCATTTGGTACCAAGAAGGAAATACGTGGAAGAGTGATTATGAAACAGAATGTATAAGGCGTCTGCTGGGAGGTGGAGGCTGACATCTGGTGATTCCAACAATTGATGGAATTCCCATTGTGTTTGATCCCTGACGCCTGATTTTTACATTTGCACTCTCCCGGGGGTTGGCCATGCCCATATGGCGTTTTGCAAACGTCTTATCCGAGGCGTCTATCGCCCGCCCATCCTCCACTGGTTGTTAAATATTTAAATACCCGGATGCCCTAACCGTCTGTTTCTGTTCTGTCCCTTTCCTCCACACCCGGTCGGTCAATCCTCGCAATCATGTCCAACGACTTCGATCTCCAAGCCTTCCTCAGCTACTTACGCTTTCAAAGGCATGTTGTGGATGTAAGTCTTCTCTCTCTTTCTCTCGGTCCAAGATACTTTTGCTGAGATATCTGCCGCATAGTACTTGTTTAGTATGCATAACCCTCGTCACATTCTCCCTTTCAACTAACTGCTTCTGCAGTATCCGCTGGTGCCGTATTTGTATGCATTCCACTGCTGCTACTCATGTGTGTATATCCGATCTTTGACCATCCTCTTTATTACAGCTCTATGATTGGGTTTTGACCCTGCATCTAGAGATCAAGTTGATCTGGTTCTCGCGATGGAGTTATACCAAAGTCCTCTTTCTCTTACTCCGATATATGACGTTTGTCAGTGTGTGGATTAGTATAATCAGTGAGTTCCGCTTATCTGCGTTTGCTATCACTCCTGCTCAATCGGTTTGGCAGACGTGTCGTTCCTTGGTCGTACACAAGAAATCTGTAGGAGGACCTCGCCGGTCCAAACATGTACGTCTTGGCCCGAGCGTTCCATGCTTCTTGGTTGATGTGAAGTTTCTAAAATTTAGGGTTTCTGTTAATGGGGATTTTCGTGTCGGAAGGTTGGTGTTCCTGCGTTAGAGAGTGGCACACCTGTTCCATCTAATCCACGTCTTCAAGTTATTCTTGCACTCAGAACATGGGCAGTGTGGCGTCAAAACAAAATCATCGGTATTGGATTATCGGCTTTGACGGTCGCACATTTAGTTGTGCAGTGTGTTATGCTCAGCAGATATACTCCCTCTCTTGGATGTACGTTTCTTTGCATGCCTTTGATTACATTGTTTTACCTTGTCGCTTATAATATAGATGCGCCTCCTCCATATCCCGGGTTCAGGGGATGCTTCGTCACCAAGGCTAGCGGCCTATTATGGGTGAACTATACCGCAATGGCTATCGTCGAAGCTAGTGAGTGCTGCTGGATCTCATGTCGTTCATCGAAACTCATGTCTATATAGTTGTCCTTGCACTCATGGCAGTCAGCGCTGTCCGGTCATGTTCGTCGCCATTTCTTAGTCGCTGTCGACCCTCGGTGGCTTACTGGTATCCCTTGTGACCTTCACAGACAGACGAGGAAGCACTGGTGAACTCTCACATATCATCCACAGAGATGGTGAGTGACGATCTTGGATGTTCGTCGTCAACTGCTTACCGTTTCTTTCATAGGTATTCAGTTGTACATTTATCTCCTGTGTATGTCCTGTGTGCCTCGGGAAATGACTCTTTGCTCATGGCCGTTTTTAATATCTGCAGTAATCTCAGTCACCAACGTGGTCATCATGAAGGCTTTGCCTGTAAGCTCTATCTATTGAACAGTGTATCCACAGCTTGTTGACCTCAGAGGCATCTTTCCAATAGTTTGAGGATACAGTTCTCTTGGCTTTGTAAGTGTGACGTTTCCTGACCGTTGTGCTTCAGATCTAAAAGCCCTTGTAGCCTGCAACAAATGATATACCCAGTTCTCACTGCTCGGATTGTGCTTAACATCCGAGATGTGGGAACTCGAGGCCTGCAAACTGAACTGCACACGGGCTACCACCAGAACCTGATGTTTGCCACGCCCCTCCAGAACCTGCCCCCCTCACAACAAGAAGAGCCAGAAGAAGTGTCGTGGTCAGAAACGTCAATGAGGTGGCGTGACAGCAGAGATAAACAATACGCGTAGTTCGACTGTCTTTTTTTTTTTGGGTGTTGACGATGGAGCCCCATGGACTATCAGATTCGAAAACGGGCTACATAGTACAATATCGTATATATTGGTTCCTCCGCTGGGGACAAGTAGGTAGCAGTACTGTATCGCTCGACTCATGTTCACGGTTGTATCTTGTGTTATTCTGTAATTTTCACCCTCATTATTACGAAATTTAATGGGTCGTTGGGCATTCCCGGGAGACTTCCAGTTTGTCTGCGGGTTAGGTCGTTGTATTACTACCAAGTGTGTAAGGAGCCGTGTGTTCTCAACTTGATACGCGTGGGCCGATGGTCTCGGACTGGGGGGTTCTGTTACTAGTAGATACACCGAATCGTACGGCAACCGTCGACCTGCATCCTTGATTCGTTGCTCTTTCCATCGCATACATTGGTTTAGGCTACCTACCGTTGCTAGTCACTTGCCTCAGTCTGCCCCTCAAAGTCCCAAGGTTATGACAACAGGGTCCACCTAGTACGAGGCCCGGCGCTCCGAGTCGCCGTTCCTTCCCGCTTGCCTGGGCCTCCCGGTCCCTATTCACTGGAGCACGCAACTTTGATCACAAGTTACAAGATACACCAAAGCTTATCACAAACAATCGATATCAGTTCCGCAGACTCGGTTTTTTTTCAAAGAATTTAGCCACAATCTGGCTCGGTTATTTTCCTTTGCACAGCATCAATCTCTCTCTTTGTAATTAAATCAATCTTTGGTATGCGTGCATGTACCTTTGTGTGCTGATATCATTTTCAAGGTCTAATATATATATTTTCTAACAGGTACATCATTGCATCGGCAGCGGCGGCACATCAGCATCATCCCATCATCAAGAGGTTTTTAACCTGTTACTTCACCAAAGATAAATTATATTGCAGATCTAGGCCCCTCTTGTCAGCCAAACTGCCGGTGCACTGGTTGGTGCAAGGTTTCAGTGATTCTGGGAAGTTGGGATGGTCTCGCTCTTCTTCGGTATTAGGTCGGGAGCGAAGGGAGGGAGAAACAGAATTCGTAGCCAGGGGAGGGGGTAATCAGGGGACGGGAGCATCATCCGCCGCGGCAAGAAGAGAAAAGGCACACTTATGCTATGGACCCCCGCGCCTAGGCTTCCACCAGTAATGCAAGGGTACGGACGTTTACGAAATATTATTGGAGCTGATTAGCGTCTGTGGGAAAGCTTTTTTTTTCTATGGAGGATGCAGGGTCAAACGAGTTGAAAGTTCCGGCGTTTTCCTTCAGTAAGGAAGTTACATACAGCAAGGTCTGTCTCTCACGTTTATGTGTGGGTCTAGAATGACTATCCATCTTTCCGGAATTCGCGTCTATGCGATACGAGCGAGAGTTGCGTCCGGTTTTTTTTGGGGCCTGGTAACGTATTCGGGATGGACATGGGCAAGGATGACGAATTGTCTCCCTCTACGTATCGGCTTTCGCTGTGGAATGGAAATTATGGAAAGCCTACGGCCCTGATAGTCCTTCCGAATATCCCGTGGGGGCGCTTGTACGATCTTCCAACCCTGTCGCCGCCATGAACCTGCAGAAAACGGACACGGGAGGTCTGTATAACAAAAAAGACCAAGCAGTTCTACTCGGAAATCTATTCGGCGAGGCTCTCAAAGGTTTTAGGAGCCAGCATTGGGAGCGATCATTCGGTTTGTATCAATGGTGGGCGACTTTGCTGCATAGTAAGCGGTAGCAAGTACTCCGCAGCCCGGATCACGCTCGAGGTCTGCTTCTAGTCGGGGTCACGGCCGATGACCGATACTCGAGCTTGAAACATTTCTTGTAATCGCCGATGACGACGCGCCACTGGGGCGCTAGGAGCCCGATTCTGAGTCAGCTCGAGCCTTGCGAAGGCTTACTACTATGACCACTCGGAGGTTTTCTAGCTGTATGTCGGTTGGGAACTGGTGCGCAGATCCCTTATCGAACGTCCCCTGACATCAATCTTCTTGACTAGTAAGTAGTTTCCACCGTGATTTCCAATGACCGACCAGATTTTCACATACTTATTGAGCGAATATCGTTGGCAGCTCCGTGGCACGGTTTGATCACGATAAATAACGAATCGAAATTTCAATATACTGGTTCGTTTGTCAAAAGTTGATTCATTTAGAATCGAACACGGTGTGTGAAACGGTCTCGGTGTTTTGCGTCAGTTAGTAGTGGAATATGTAATAAAGCATTCGAGTCCGTATGTACTAGAACATTCAATTGACGATGTCCAGATTGGTGATTCCGAGATTCTGCAGAGTACTAACACCGGGAAAAACTTGACATAGTCTCACCCTGAGCTTAATACCTTCCATGCTACCTGTAACCAGGCAATAATATACGTAGGTAGTAGAGACGTATCCACCAAATTTACGTGACCAAGGCAGCACATAAGAACCCGCAGACACCATATAAATATATTACGGTGATATGACTCAGATCCAACTGAGTGCGGCTCACGAATGAGCAAGACTGGAGATAACCGGGGAACGAGAACCTCAGTATATCTATCGTCAAAGGACAATGGGAGTCAGACTGATGACATGGACGTTAGGCGCTATGGTGTAAGGTTAACCCCCTGACAAAGGACAGGATCATAGGTCGGAAAAAGTCTGCTGGAGTTTTGTCATCGGAGCGGATGTTCAGAGGTGTTGTTTCATTTCGCTTGCGTCTGGGAGTGAGGCAAGGTAGAAAGAATCGGGTGATCGTGTTCAATGATTGGCTTGGACTATTAGCAGAGCGCGCCGCTTCACGTTTGGCATAATGTCAGAGGCAGATAGACCGTATGATAGATCAGGTTGAGCCCCACTGGCACCGGATACCCCAGAAGGATTTAACTTTCGAGGTCAGGATATCCAGTTTCTAGACACTGAACAATGGAGGCGCCCCGAGTCAACATAATTATTCGCAAATACAGATATCGAATTGGACGTACGTACAAATCTCCACAACAATGTGTCGGAGAATGATCACAAGTAGTAACGCTTGTGAAGCTCCGCAGACCCTGCTCGGCCTGCCGCGGGGATATACCAAATACTGCATAGCAGCCTCGGTAGTTTCCGAGTTGACTGTCCTCCATCCAACCCGCGCACCTCACCGTCATAACAATCCAGAGTGTTCAGTTAGTGACGGCGTTCAGCTCTCCGAGAGCCTATACAGTGGGTGCGTAGGCAAAAAACTCGTATTAGACCTATCGCCCACTGAACTCGCCCTTTTCAGGGAGACCGCCCGCTTCTTATCAGACTGAGCAAGGTTCATCGCTGGTGGGAATCTCACACCATCTGAAAACGAGTCCTTGTTCTGGATTCCGCTGCCGCCTGCAGAGTCTTCACCGTATTTGCGAAGATCTGATCGATGTCGGGATAAGACAAGATGAAATTCGTTGCTTGATGGGATACTGGTATGTATACAACCCATGAGCGTTGTCTGCTTCTGACTTTCTTTTGGTACAGAATCCTTACTTCCTGATATGCTTTCAGGTATCAGGGAAATGGGATCTTGATCTGGAACTCATGAAGAGGTACGCGAAGGCTAGGATTGGCATCGATAACTAGGAGGCCGGTCGGGCACCGAATATCTACCATTTGAATGTGGTTGCTGGCAGCGAGAATCACCAGAGCTACCGCCATTCCCACCGTCGTGTTTTACCAGATGGATGGAGTTTCCGTGTAGATCCCTGACTAGGCATTCTCATTTTGCTCCCAGGGATGGCAACGACGATGTTGTGAAACGTCGTCGAATCGCTGGGGAGTGGATGTACAACTCAGATCGCCTATGATACCCAGTAACTCCAGCCATGATAATAGGTGATTCTTACAATTCTCTATTGCCATGGCTCGAGTTGCGGTGCATTGTAGATGATTTGTGCTGTGCAGTCTACTCCCTTTATGATGTCAGTAGGGGCCTGGTTGGGTTATGTGAGTCTGTCTATATGATGATGTTTTTTTTTTCAAATGTTAATGTCCAGGTTGGCTTGCAAGGTTACTTATTGTTGTGGATAGACAAGTTTTGTTATACAATTATTTCATTCCATTGCAACACATGTGATTCATTTATACTGTTGGTGTTACTTCAGTTTTGTCCTCTCCCTTGAACATGGTGTCGAGAACAAATTTCATGGAAATGACGATGCTTAACGTAATAAATTAATGACTGTGGGGATTCTTTTGATTTTTCCTTCATTCTCACTCACTTGACAACTCGCTGAGTCTTGTAGCTATGGCGCGTGGTGACATGTTTGATGTTTATGATCTTACGCATCGGAGGCTTTTGTCGTTCGCAGGGACCTACAGGAGCCACTAATGTGATGTCGTCGGTCTCTTTCTCGCCGTGCGGGCGCATCTGGTCCAACTAACCATTCGAACTTGGAATGTTGCGTCCTACGATTGACAATGCGTCCTGGACTCCAGCCTATTTAGAATGGAGGCGAATGCTGTTTACTGGACCCGGTTTCGGTCTCATGAAGGTTTGATGAAACTGGCGATACGAGCAAAAACAATATGTGGATCAGCAGCTACTGCACCGATTCTGTGCATTGTGTTTTGCTCAGGAAACCGACGGTGTGGATGGCTCCCAGTGAAGGGCACGGTACGACTACCAGTTCATGAGATGCGACTACGGTTCAGTCCTTCCGCCCATTCTACGGTTGCTCCCATTGTGGCTTTTTGCCACGGTTTCAAACTTTGTGCGTTTACGTATAGCACTACTGAGATGGCACTGTGCGAATCTTGAAAGTTGTTACTAACGCTTTCGTCTCGATCTTCATTTTATCTGTTGAAATCCAACACGTCATTGACTGGTGTGCTGTAGGAAGAGATGGAAATCACATCTTCGAGTTTGGGAAATTTGAGAGGGGAGAAAAGTTCGCATCAAAGACTAGATGAAGGCGCTCATTCCACATGGATGGCATTGGGCGCCCAACAAAGTTGATATTAATAATATACGGGTTGGGTTTGATTTAAACCAAACGTCCAGTGTCCGAGACGTCCGTTGAGAACCAGTGTTGTCCAGGAAAATATGGGTTAGTTCGGCCAGCGTCTGTGTACAGGGCGGAGACAAATGGAAGACGGAGGTATCCGATGGAATGGTGGAGAATGAATACGATCCTCATGTGACCGTCTAATTGAGTTGTTATTACCTTGTTTGCAACAAGGCGAAAACAGTTCCGCTGCGGTTCCTGAACAACCCTAGATAAGAACTGGTGCCCAGTTGTGATGTCAGGTGGACAACAGTTATTGTCACGGGTTATGTGATCCAGCGCGTCGCTGGCCGTTCAAGTCGTCCTTGTCCGCAAACAACGAACAGGCATTTTGTCGACTGCTCTCCTACGTTCGTCAGTTCCCGCCATCGACATTCTCGGAGCAAGCAAGCGGGTGCCATGTGGTTCCTATTCTAGTTACATCATTTCTGTCAAGTTATTCGATCGTTTTCCGGATATAGAAATACCGGCTTTTGTGCGACTGCCAGTGCTTACGGACAACGGTTATTCTTCAACATTCACGAGTCTTTTCATATCCTCTTCCTATACCCTTCCCTCGAAAGACTGCCGTGGTCCCCAAACCGGCAGACGTGATAGTTATGGATATTTCTCCCCTCATCAGCTACCTGCAGTTTCAAAGGCACATTGTGGACGTGAGTCTTCGCTTTTCCTCTCTCTGACGAAGACATCTTCGCTAATCGGCTTGCTCCGTAGTTCTTTTTTTGTACGCATTAGCTTTTCAACCCTCGAAAGGCTCACGATTCGACTTATTGCTGCTCTGCAGTATCCGCCACTTCTGTATTCGTACGTGCATCTATCCTAGACGCCGGAGGGTGTCTTACTGTTGACCCTACAGATGTATGACTACCTGTTGACACTCCACCTCGAGATCAAATTGATCTGGTTTTCGCGTTGGAGCTATACGAAAGTTCTCTTTCTTGTAGTCAGGTATATGACTTTTTTTAGTGTCTGGATCTCCATTTCCAGTGAGTTCCGCTTGCCACTCAATCTTTTCTGAACATCTAGTTCAATTTTTCTACCAGATCTCACGTTCCCCGGCCGCTCAGTAGATTTCTGCAAGATGACTTCGCCTTTACAAACCTGTAAGCGATCTAACCATTTAGGCATCTCTTCATATTTACATATTACATGTCAGGGTTTTTATTAATGGGGATATTCCTTTCTGAAGGTCAGTGTCCTTACCTCCAGCTTGTCTTCTATCTCAAAGCTCGCTACCTTTTCAAGTTGTTCTTGCTATCAGGACTTGGGCAATCTGGCGTCTAGACAAGTTCGTTGGCATTGGGCTTGCGGTATTGACGATTGCACATTTAATCGTGCAATGTATATTTTTGAAAAACTATACTGATTCATTACAATGTGCGCTCTTATTGCTATCTTGGATCACTTCATTTCATCCTTCCGCTTTGCTATGTAGATGCGCCTCCTCCGTATCCAGGTTTCAGGGGTTGTTTCGTCACGAAGGCCAACGGCGTTTTATGGGCAAACTACACTGCAACGGCTGTAGTCGAAGCTGGTAACTGCTCTTGGATTTATACATATATATTATCCATTCAACTCACGCCCTTATAGTTGTCCTTGGACTTATGGTGCTAAGCGCTTTTCAGTCATGTCCGTGTCTCGATGTCTTTGTCATTTTTTGGTTGCTCATTCTTCCTCCCTTTTACAGACAGACGTGGACATAATAGCGAACTCTTGCATATCGTCCACAGAGACGGTGAGTGTCGACAATTTGATAATTTATGTTAAGCGCTCACCGTTGTTCCTAGGTATTCAGTCCTATGTATACCTACTTTGTACGTTTATTTGTCCTCTAGAAACACCCCCGGTACTCAGTGTTCTATCAGGTATCTCCGTTACAAATGCGGTCATAATGAGGGCTTTGCCTGTAAGCTCCCTCTATCAAACATTGTATCCACAGTTTTGTTGATCTCAGTCATCCTGGCTCAGTTTGAAGATACCGTTCTATTGCCTTTGTCAGCACAATATTTCCTCATTGTCATGATTCCGATCTAAAGCCGGAATTCTAGCCTGCAGTCAATGATATACCCTGTGCTCACCACTCGGATTGTTCTTAACATTCGAGATGTGGGCAACGTCCAAGGCGTGGGCGTACATACCGAACTGCACACTGTTTACCAGCCGTCAATGGTGTTCGCACTTCCTCTTCGTCCGATACCTGAGCAAGAATCCGAAGATGATCATCCTTTGTGACCACGGTTCCTGATGGATGGCAACGCGCAAACGATAACGAGAAGGCTGTTACATAGGTCATTATAGTCCTATATTGAGGGTGTGTCGCCTATTGTTAACCGGGACAAGTCCACAACGACTTTTTCAAACCCGAGGACGGGCACTGTATCATATACTTATATCTTGGAGCACTAGTAGAACCTTTAGACCCGGACACTAGTAGTTAACGCGAGTCGAGGATGGACATTTGTATTTGTAATTTCTGCCAGCGTTGTGGTTGCAAACTGTCGCTTTGTTCTTGTGTTATTCTGAGGCGAATGTTGGCCAAGGGTGGAAGAACGCGGTGGGGAGTTCTAGGGATAGTATAAATGATAGTTTTCGTGCATCATTGATTGTAAAAGTGTAGTACTACGACGACAGGAAATCGATGTGGCACTGTGGACTTTGAACTTTGATCCGACTTTTTAATGTCCTCAAACAATTTGATATCTCACCATCATGTCCATCGTATGACGCCGCCGTTTCTGTCTAATGCTGTGGAACTTGCAGCGTTCTTCACTCCCATGTGTGATTCGTTTTCAGGTTGTGGCTGGCCCCTACTAGACTGCGACGTCTACTGTATCTAGCGAAAATGCTTCTCCCCGACTCGTCTTCAACTATCTTCTCGTGCGAATGACTTCTCGGATTGACGAAAGACACGGTTCTGTCCTCATTGTGCCCTATATGCATCACATACATTCATCCCGAATGGGGATGCTGTATTTAAAAACAGTGAGATCAACCTCCTTTTTTTTTACTGGTTCTGATATTAGTATATATATATAGGTTGCCGCCGGTCGGAGGTATCGGGTCATAATATTCAGTTGCTGGCTCTCAGTTTAGGATGAATTGGGTCTTTACTGTGCGAAGATCGGGGACTCTTTGTTTTGGTGATGGTGACGAAAACGAACTCTGATGCGTTTTGGAAGGAATTCTGGTAAGCTAACTAAAGAAGTATTTTGGACTCACGTTGTACTGATATTTTTTAGGCTGAGATGCAGGAATACAGACGGATCTACGCAGAAATCCGATAACCAGCCACTTCGGAAATTTATCACAAAAGACGACAATTTGTGAGTGACTTGCATCATGATTGCTTGAAAAACCAAGCTCTGCATCAAGGATTCAAGATAATTGTCCCAGCGGTTTCGCCGGCGTTCGAACGTGGAACGCCAGCCACCCCCGTTAATGGACCCTTTTGTCTTCGACTTGTGTTAAAAAAGCTAAAATCTTGGGTCGATCTTTTTCGGGACATTGGATGGTTCGCTCCGCATTCTTTCCAGAACTCAAAGAGAAAACAATTATACTTTTCGTCGTCCTGCCATGCAATGTAATTTTGCAATTGAAAGATGAGTGGGGGGGGGGGTATAACAATCGCCAACATCAGATACACTGCGCATTGATCAACGCCCAATCTCGCCGGTTTCAAATACGAAGTATTATGGCCTTGAGGACGTTTTAGGCTTTGGGGGCTCTTCTGGGGCCTGCGCAATGCTATCCAACCCATGCCAAAGCCAACGGTCCAACCTTCCATTGCTGCAGCTATGATATCAGAAGGTTACCATTTCTTTCACATCCAAGTACATTACTCTAACACATCATGACAATAGTTCTTTGTGTTCTGGATGCGACTAGTGGTTTGAACAATTGTTCGAGATGATTTGATATAAGATCAACGTTAGTCAAGTATCAGATAAATCATGCATTGGAACTTGACTGTGGTTCGAACAGTTGATTTCAAATCAATAGAGACGGCAGCCCCGATCACCGGTTTGCTATTCAATCCGTTCATATACCGGGCTTTTCTTTCACCTTCGGGGTCTTATCTGAAGCGATTCTATCGGCCGCCGATGTGTGTTTCTTAAACGCCATGCCAGGCCATGAGTCAAGATGTCATAGATTATCTCCCGTGCAGCATACATCCCGGCGGGCCTTACCTTGAAGGACAGTGACTACGTTTCGTTGGTGGTTCCGCAGCCGTGAATACTATGAATGTTTCTGTGTTGATCAAGTCCTTGCGGCAGCAAAGACATGTTGTGGATGTGAGTTTTTTCTCTCGTTCTTGGATGAAGACGGATTTCCTGAGAGATGCTTGCTGTGCATATAGTACCTCTATAGTACGATAGCTTGCCCTCGTTACGCTCGCCATTCAACTAATAGTTTCTGCAGTATCCGCTGGCGCAGCCTTTGTATGCACATAGTACTTTGCGCTGGACTTGTTGTTTCTGATTGTGTTTTTTTTTTTTTCGTTTGCAGCTCTATGATTACGTTTTGACCGTTCATCTTGAAGTCAAATTGATCTGGTTTTCGCGGTGGAGTTATACCAAGGTGCTCTTTCTTGTGGTCAGGTATATGACGTTCGTTAGTGTGTGGTTAAGCCTCTGGAGTGAGTTTCCGCTTTTTTTTATGTGACTGTTCTGAATGTTGGCTGGGTCGTTTGATAGACGTCGCGTTCCTTGGTCGTTCGTTCGAGATCTGTAAGGCGACTTCACCTGTGCAGATGTGTAAGTTGTCCAGACTTTAAACGCGTTTGTTGATATAAATCCATTTAAATCAGGGTTCCTTGTAATGGGGATATATCTTTCAGAAGGTCAGCGTTGTTGTACTAGTAGCGTCCGAGACCTCTCGTTTATCTCACCCTTTTTTGGAAAGTTATCCTCGCTATTAGAACTTGGGCGGTCTGGCGTCGAAATAGATACGTTGGTATTGGACTTGGGGCTTTAACGATCGGAAATCTAGTTGTGCAATGTGTCATGCTTAGCATATACATGCGTAGCGTAGAATGTGAATACGTTCCTTTCAACTGCATTGGATCACCTTTTTTTTTTGATCTCAGACTACCATTTACTACCACAGATGCGCCTCCTCCGTTTCCAGAATGGAGAGGATGTTTTCTCACGAAGGCTAATGGGATTATGTGGGTAAATTTCACTGCGATGGCTGTAGTTGAAGCTAGTGAGCGTTTTAGTGTTGTTCATGTTCAGGTCTCTCTCACACGTACACCATTGTAGCTACCCTTATTCTAATGGCGATCAGTGCTTTTTGGTCATGTCGGTCTTTACTCGTTTTTGTCGTTGTCGAGAGTCTTCTATTCAGACTTGCGGTTTCTTACAGTTAAACGGGGAAGCAATGGCGAGCTCGCGCACATCATTTACAGAGACGGCGAGTAACTACTACTAAGAACCAACGATTTGGTACTTATGGTTTCTTCATAGGCATTCAGTTGTACATCTACCTGTTTCGTATGTTGTCTATCCTTCTTGGAATCAATTTTGGTGCTCATATCACGTTTTGGAAGTTATCTCGCTTGGAAACGTGGTCATTATGAAGGCTTTGCCTGTAAGCTCTATTTTGTCAAACGGTGGGATCCGTAACCTTGCTGACGACAGAGGTCTTGCCACAGTTCGAAGATACGATTCTGTTAGCTTTGTTAGTATCACGCTTCCTCCCCGTTGTGAAACGGATATTAAAAAGAAGCGCGCATTTTAGCCTGCAGGAGATCATGTATCCGGTACTCACGACCAGGATTGTTCTCAATATCCGAGATGCGGGAACTCGAGGCCCCCAAACGGAGCTGCACACGACTTACCCTGAGGCACTCGTGTTTGCCAACCCGCCTCGCCAAAATATAGGTGATACCAATACTGAGCACAGCGCAGGACACGACACGACGTGGCAACAGGCAGATGAAAATGGGAAGGTTGTGGGATAAGTTGTTCTAGATAGTTAGCTTTGTTTGATAAAGTCTAGTTTGTTGTGTTTGATGGAGTGGCATAGCATACGTAGATCTCGTTAAAATGGGCTCTATGAGATGCGGTTTTTGGAGGATTGGCAAGTGTCCTGTAGAGATACCGCTTTCGATATATGTATGACTCGGAAGGCCAAAGGTCCGGCATCATCTGCCCAAGTATTATGGTAGCATGAGTCACGAATATATTTACAAGTGGAACGATTGTTGGAGATATATAATATAGCACACACACGTTCGAAGTCCTACTATAAACGTCGTCTTCAAATCAGTTTCTGACGACTTAGCAGAAACGGCACAAGACTCGGAATGGCAGTGGAGTTTCTGAGATGACATGTGTGCCAGCGGATGGGTCTAGACCGTTGAAAACATGATGTACCTTCGTCAGCATCGGCAAGAACGTCTCGCTTATTGTGTATATTGCAGGCTGATTTCAAGTGCCTTAGGTGCGGTTGAAGGAAGACGGCAAGTTACTTGCAAGTTCAGTGAGTGCAAAAAGGTACTACGTGTCTGATCTCGGACGACGAATTCACCATCAAAAAGTTGTAATAATGGTATCGTTCGGACTTGGCACTGCGAATTCTCTTTTTGCCGGCCCGTCGAATCATCTCACTCGTCCGACCGGTACATACTTACTACTATTTAAACCGTTCGACATAATATGGCTCAGGCACCCAGATCCACCCCTACGTGATTCTGCCAAATCTTATCTCTGAGGCTAACGGTCTAACGCCAATGGTGTATAATTAAGTGCCCACGAGATTTAGATAGCTCTCCCTCCCTCCCTTCTGTTCTCTCTCTCTCTCTCTCTCTCTCCGGGAATCAGCGGCGAAATTTGGGGACGACCAGAGACGTAAAAGTCATGGATAATGCTGCATTAATCTACTACTTGCAGCGGCAAATACGTCTTGTAGATGTGAGTTTTTTCTCTCTGAAATAAGACGTCTTTGCTAAGATACCTTTGCTACATAGTACGTGTATGGTGCGCATGGCTTATTATCCTCATCACGCTCGTCGTTCATGTACATCGTTTCTTGCAGTATGCGCTGGTGCTGTGTACGTATGTATACAATATCTTTTTTCGTCAAGCTTTTCGAGGTTTTTTTACCGTGCTTTTTGCTTACAGCTCTATGATTACGTTTTGACCGTTCATCTTGAAGTCAAATTGATCTGGTTTTCGCGGTGGACCTATACCAAGGTGCTCTTCCTTATAATCAGGTATATGACTTTCGTTAATGTATGGTTAGGCTTTTGGAGTGAGTTTCTTTTTACTTTGATATGTGTGCGTGATTTATTTTGAACGTTGGATTGTTTGGTAGACATTGTGTTCCTTGGTCGTTCGCTTGAAGCATGTAGGGCTACATCTCCTGTGCATATACGTAAGTTTCTCAAACTTTTTTACGCCATTTGGGGATTTAGGGATGATGTGAAAAAAACCAGGGCTTTTGGTAATGGGGATAATCCTTTCACAAGGTACATTGTTTTCTTGCCCGTCCGAGGTCTCCCGTATATCTCAATTCCTTGCGTATTTCTTTTTTCAAAAGTTATCCTTGGTATCAGAACTTGGGCGGTCTGGCATCGGAACAGATACGTCGGTATCGGACTCGGGGCATTAACGATTGCAAGTGTAGTTGTGCAATGTGTTATGCTCGAAAAGTATATTTTATCGTTAGAATGTACGTCCCCCTAAAAATGGCCCCCTCTTGCGTTTGGTTGTTATTTTTACATTATTATTTGAACTCGCGGTGTTTTTTTTTTGGTTACGCAGATGCGACTCCTCCGTTTCCAGGGTGGAGGGGATGTTTTCTCACGAAGGCTGGGGGGATTATGTGGGTGAATTTCACTGCGATGGCTGTGGTCGAAGCTAGTGAGTTGTGTTGTGTTGGGCTTTTTCTCCGCGTGTTGTTCGTTTTGAGTCATACGTTTTCTTTTTATAGCTATCCTTATTCTCATGGCGATTAGTGCTTATTCGTCATGTAAGTATTTATGCTTTGTTTCTGTCGAGTGTTCCGTTCAGGCTTGTGTGTGTGTGATGTTTTCACAGATAAATGGGGGAATAGCGACGAGCTGTCGCATATCGTCTACAGAGACGGTGAGTACTAGTCAAGGAGTTCATGCGGCACGGTACTTACCATTCTTCCTAGGCATTCAGTTATACATCTACCTGTTCCGTATGTTATTTATGAGAGGATTTTTATCGCTGATGCTCATATCAATTTTGTAGTCATCTCAGTTGGAAATGCGGCCATCTTGAGAGCTTTACCCGTAAGTTCAATCTATCCCAACCGCAAAATTCGGATCCTGTTTTGACAACAGACATTTTGCCAACAGTTTGAAGATACTGTCACGTTATCTTTGTTAGTATCCCACCTGCCCTTCCCATTGTCGTGAATCGGGATATCTAAAACCAAAGCGCGCTTTTTTCTTCTTTCAAATAAAAAAAAGCATGCAGGAGATCATGTATCCGGTGCTTACGACCAGGATTGTTCTCAACATTCGAGATGCGGGCACTCCAGGCTTCCAGACGGAGCTGCACGATACTTACTCAGAGTCGCTTGAATTCGCCAGTACGAGTTTCCAGGATGATGATAATGCTGAGTACACCGCCGGCGGGGGGCCGCACGACGTGACGTGGATACAACTGGCATCGGACAGTGTCAAGGAGGGGAAGTTTGTCGCATAGGTCGTTTTGGATACTTTTTTTTTCGTTGATAAATCATGGCCTGTTGTTTAACGGAGCGCGCCGCTCCAGCATATATAGAGATATCTCGTCAAAATGTCCACCATATGTGATGTAGTATATTTTTTTTCTAGAGTACGAGAGAAGCAAGTTCTTTTTTTTTAGGATGTATTTTATGATTTGACTCTGGACGATGTATCTTGTGTATATGTACCAATGTCATCGGTGTTTCTTGAGAGGGTGTTGAACATCCTGTAGGGATTCAACTGCTTTCGATCGATCTACGGAAAAAAGAAAAAACACGATCAGAAACAACAAGTCCAGCGCAAGGTACTATGTGCATACAAAGGCTGCGCCAGCGGATACTGCAGAAAAGATTAGTCGAATGGCGAGCATAACGAGGGCAAGCTATCGTACTATATATTCACAGTGCAAGCATCTCTCAGGAATCCGTCATCATCCAAGAACGAGAGAAAAAACTCACATCCACAACATGTCTTTGTTGCCGCAAGTACGTGATCAGCACCGAAACATCCATAGTATTCATGGCTGCGGAACCACCAACGGAACGTAGTCACTGTCCTTCAAGGTAAGGCCCGGGGTATATGCTGCATGGGAGATAACCTATGACCTGGCATGGCGTTTAAGAAACATACGTCGGCAGCTTCAGATAAGACGCCGAAGGTGAAAGAATATGTGAATGGATTGAATAGCAAACTGGTGATTGGGCCTGCCTTCTCTATTGATTTGAAATCAACTGTTCGAACCTCAGTTGAGTTCCATTGAAAGCATGATATATCCGATACTTGACTTACGTTGATCTTGTATCAAATCATCTCTGACAATTGTTTAAACCACTATCACCGAGCATCCAGAACGCAAAAAACTATTGTCATGATGTATTAGAGTAATATGAATGTGAAAGAAATGGTAACCTTCTGATATCATAGCTGCGGCAATGGAAGGTTGGACCGTTCGCTTTGGTCATGGGTTGGATAGTATTGAGCAGGTTTCAGAAGAGCTTTAAAATCCTAAAACGTCCCAAGGCTATGATACTTCATATCTGAAACTGGCGAGATTCAAGTTGGGCGTTGATCAGTGCACAGTGTATCTGATGTTTACGGTTGTTATACCCCCACTCGTCTTCAATTGCAAGTTTACATTGCACGACAGGAAGACGAAAAGTAGAATCGTTTCTCTTTGAGTTCTGGAGAGAATGCGGAGCGAACCATCCCATGTCCCGAAAGATTGACCCAAGATTTTAGCTTTCAAGTAACACAAGTCGAAGACAAAGGGGTCCGTTGACGGAGTGGCGCCCACGTTCGAACGCCAGCGAACTTGAACTTGAAACCGCTCGGACAATTATTTAAATACCTGATCTGAGAGCTTGGTTTCAAGGAATCATGCAATGGATGCCTTTCCGCAGGCAGATTTACAGATGTTAGATACAGAACGCGGAGTTTGTAACCCTTATGGCATAAATCTGTACCAAATATAAACCGCAGCCGAAATTTACAGATTTATAATGTATAACTTACAGACTTAAGCGGAGTCATGTATCACGCCTTGCCACGTGCGTATCGATGGTGGCAACTCGGATGATTGACAGTTGTTGCCAAAAGAAGAAGGCGGAGTCTCAAATTACAGATACAAAATCTGGAAGGGGGGGTGGTACCTCCCTTCCAGATTTCGCGTCTGCAAAATTGATGGTGGCACCGAATTAATGGTCGGGGGTTTGATACTTACTGTACCATATTTAGTTAATTTAAACTCTAATCTGGTTTGTAAACGTTACAAACGGCCCACGGAAAGGCATCCAATCATGACGCAAGTCACAGATTGTCGTCTCGTATGATAAACTTCAGCAGCTGGTTATCGCATAGACCCGTCTGTATTCTTGCATCTCAGCCTAATATCGGTACAACGCGAGTCCAGCCTAAATACTTCCTTCTCTAATAATCCTTTGTTAGTTTTCCAGAGCTCCTTCCAAAGCGCATCCGAGTCGTTTTCGTCACCATCCTTCCAACACCAAAACAAACAGTCTCCGACCTTCGCGCAGTAAAGATCCAATTCATCCTGCGGAGAAACTGAGAGCCAACAACTGAATATTATGACGCAAAAAGAGGTACCTCCGACCGGCGGCATCAGAACCAGTGAGGCTGATCTTACTGGTTTTAAATACAGCATCCCCATTCAGGATGAATGTGTGTGATGCATATAAGGTAAAATGAGGACAGAACCTTGTCCTTCGTCAATCCGAGAAGTGCCTACGAGATTTAAAAATCTCTCCCCTCCTGTTCTGCATATTCTCTCTCTCTCTCTCTAGGAATCAGTGGCGACGTTTGGGGACGACCAGAGACGTGAAAATCATGGATAATGCTGCGTTAATATATTACTTGCAGCGGCAAATACGTCTTGTAGATGTGAGTTTTTTCTCTTCTCTCTGAAATAAGACATCTTTGCTGAGATACCTTTGCTACATAGTACGTGTATGGTGCGCATGACTTATTATCCCCATCACGCTCGTCGTTCGGCTAAATCGTTTCTTGCAGTATGCGCTGGTGCAGTGTATGTATGTATACAATATTTTTTTTCGTCAAGCTTTTCGAGGTTTTTTGTGCTTTTTGCTTACAGCTCTACGATTACATCTTGACTCTGCATCTTGAGGTCAAACTGGTCTGGTTCTCGCGGTGGACTTATACCAAGGTGCTCTTCCTTATAGTCAGGTATATGACTTTCGTTAATGTATGGTTAGGCTTTTGGAGTGAGTTTCTTTTTACTTTGATATGTGTGCGTGATTTGTTCTTAATGTTGTATTATTTGGTAGACATTGTGTTCCTTGGTCGGTCACTTGAAGCATGTAGGGCTACATCTCCTGTACATATACGTAAGTTGCTCAGCATTTTTACGCCATTTGGGGATGTAAAAAATGATGTGAAAAAATCAGGGCTTTTGGTAATGGGGATAATCCTTTCACAAGGTACATTGTTTTCTTGCCCGTCCGAGGTCTCCCGTATATCTCAATTCCTTGCGCTTTTTTTTTTCAAAGTTATCCTTGCTATCAGAACTTGGGCGGTCTGGCGTCGGAACAGACTCGATACGTCGGTATCGGACTCGGGGCATTAACGATTGCAAATGTAGTTGTGCAATGTGTTATGCTCGAAAAATATATTTTATCGTTAGAATGTACGTCCCCCTTAAAATGGCCCTTTCTTCGCGTTTTTTGATTTTACATTATTATTTGAACTCACGGCGTTTTTTTTTCTTGGTTACGCAGATGCGACTCCTCCATTTCCAGGATGGAGGGGATGTTTTCTCACGGAGGCTGGGGGGATTATGTGGGTGAATTTCACTGCGATGGCTGTTCTCGAAGCTAGTGAGTTCTGCTGTGTTGGGCTTTTTCTCCCCGTGTTGTTCGTTTTGAGTCGTATGTGTTCTTTTTATAGCTATCCTTATTCTCATGGCGATTAGTGCTTATTCGTCATGTAAGTATTTATGCTTTGTTTCTGTCGAGTGTTCCGTTCAGACTTGTGTGTGTGATGTTTTCACAGATAAATGGGGGAATAGCGACGAGCTGTAGCATATCGTCTACAGAGACGGTGAGTACTAGTCAAGGAGTTCATGCGGCACGGTACTTACCATTCTTCCTAGGCATTCAGTTATACATCTACCTGTTCCGTATGTTATTTATGAGAGGACTTTTATCGCTGATGCTCATATCAATTTGGTAGTCATCTCTGTTGGAAATGCGGCCATCATGAGAGTTTTACCCGTAAGTTCTATCTATCCCAACCCCGAAATTCGGATCCTGTTTTGACAACAGACATCTTGAAGATACTGTCACGTTATCTTTGTTAGTATCCCACTTGCCCTTCTCGTTGTCGTGAATCGGGATATCTAAAACCAAAGCGCGCTTTTTTTTAAACAAAAGCATGCAGGAGATCATGTATCCGGTGCTTACGACCAGGATTGTTCTCAACATTCGAGATGCGGGCACTCGAGGCTTTCCGACGGAACTGCACGATACTTACTCAGAGTCGCTCAAATTCGTCAGTGCGAGTTGTCGCTATGATGATGATGATGATGATGATGATGATGACGCTGAGTACACCGCCGACGGGGGCACGACGTGACGTGGATACAACCTCCCCTGGTGAGATGGCCCCAGGCATCGGACAGTGCCAACGAAGGGAAGTTTGTCGCATAGGTCGTTTTGAGTACTTTCTTTTTCGTTGATAAAGCATGGCCTGTTGATTAACGGAGTGTACCGCTCCAGCACATATAGAGATATCTCGTCAAAATGAGGCCTAGTATTTTTTTTTCTAGAGTACGAAAGAAGCAAGGTTTTTTTCTGGATGTATATTATGATTTGACTCTGGACGATGTATCTTGCGTATATGTACCAATTTCATCGGTGTTTTTTGAGGGGTGTTGAACATCCCGTAGAGATTCCACTGCTTTCAATCGATCTACGAAGGACTATGGGCTCCATGGTTCTTTTTTTTTTGACCTGTACTATAGGAACGGGAGATTACGTCCGCCAGTTATATTGGCCTGATATCCGACGATCTAGAGCAAAAGATTGTAGATGTGTCGGTTGTAGTAGTACTAGTACGCCGCGGCCATGATGGCGGTGGCAGTAGCCATATCGGAGGTCACCAGAGCTGTGCGGGGTTTTTTAAATTGGCCGTGGGCCGTGAATGTTTCTTGTTATGCATGACTAGGATACCCGAAGATCAGGTCCGTCACAGTCGAACCGGCGGAATCTATGATACGAAAGAATCGAGAAAAGAAATCGTGGTTTTCTTCTCGATTGGGTTGTGTATCGGTATCGTCTATGTGTAATTTGGTTGCGAGTTGTACGGTACGGCCCCGCTCTTTTTACGACGGTGTTTTGGTTGAGGCTCGTGTAGTCGCGCTCAATGAGGAAAGGCGCATGCTTCATACTATGTCCTCTCCACTCGACCGAGATTCACCGTAGAGTCAAGTGGAACGGTTTGTTAGAGATATAATAGTAGACCACACTACGTCCGAGTCCCGAGGTGTTGTGTCCGCCGTGCTATTCAATATTCAATCGTCTTATCTTCTTGACGACAATAGGTTCAACAAGGGGCCGAACGGTGACTAACTCGATATCGGGATTTTTAGTAGATGACATCGCGGTGGCCGTTCCTTGTGGGGGTCTGGGCTACTGAATATTCAATATTCAATGCCATCATCTCCATCGGCAGGAACGTCTCGCTTAATGCGCTTACGGACAATTTCAGGCATTTTAGTTGAATTCGGACACGGTCGAAGGAGAGGATTTCAAGTTGTATACTCGCAGTTGCAGCAAGCACATGTGAGTGCAAAGCTTTCTGATCGACGACGACCTCACGGTTCTAGTATAGTATGACACCTGTAATTCTGGCTAGTCCGGTAACCGAACTGTATAATTAATCACGTTCGTACCTCACGAATCTTTCTCGACCTGGCCTCCCCGGTTCCGCAACTAC
The DNA here is from genome assembly GCA_003313825.1 of Sarcodon aspratus. Taxonomy (NCBI): domain Eukaryota; kingdom Fungi; phylum Basidiomycota; class Agaricomycetes; order Thelephorales; family Thelephoraceae; genus Sarcodon; species Sarcodon aspratus. Next base: position 50,849 of record QLOR01000264.1, read on the forward strand.
CTCAACCCCGGCGATATAAACTAGTAAGCGATGCTGCCGAATCTTATCGTCAGAGGCGTGTTTGTCGCCCAAGCTTGTATTCTTAAGCACCCACGAGCTCAAGTTATCGTCTCCTCTTTTGTACACTCTCCTTGAAAAACAGCGGCGATAGTAATTTGGTCGGTGGACGACTATAGACGTGCCAAGAAAAATGGATAATGCCGCATTAATCCATTACTTGCGGCAGCAGAGGCTTGTTGTGGATGTGAGTTTCTTTGGTTCTTTTCTATCTCTGGAGTCTGATGAAGACATCTTTGCTGAGATACTTTGTTGCGTAGTACGCGTACAGTATGCATATCATATCCTCATCACGCTTGAGGTTCGACTAACAGTGTCTACAGTCTCCGCGGGTGCAATTTTTGTACGCATACCGTATTGCGTCGAGCTTTTTGGTTTTGACCGTGCTTTGCTTACAGCTCTACGATTACATTTTGACCCTGCATCTGGAGGTCACCTTGATCTGGTTTTCGCGATGGAGCTATACCAAGGTCCTCTTTCTTGTAGTCAGGTATATGACTTTCGTCAGTGTTTGGCTAAGCATTTGGAGTGAGTTTCTGCTTTTGTCTAAGTGTTCCGGACGTTTGAATTTTTGTTGGATACATTTGACAGACGTCGCGTTCCTTGACCGTTCATTCGAGATATGCAAGACGACATCGCCTGTGCAAATTTGCAAGTCGTTTGAAACTTTACGCGTTGGTGGATGTAAATTTATATATATATATCAGGGTTTCTGGTAATGGGGATATTCCTTTCAGAAGGTCGGTTTTCTTACTCTGTCCGAGGTCTCTACGTGTATCTCAAGTTTTTTCTTTTGCGTGTTTTAAAGCTATCCTTGCTATCAGGACGTGGGCGATCTGGAATCAAAATAAAGTAGTCGGTATCGGACTTGCGGCCTTGACGGTTGGACATTTAGCCGTGCAGTCTATTATGCTCAACAAATATATTCTGACAATAGGATGTACGTCTGTCCGTATGTCTCAAAAAAGTTATTTACATTATTTGATTTTGTTACAGATGCGCCTCCTCCGTTTCCAGAATGGAGGGGATGTTTTGTCACGAAAGCTGATGGGGTTTTATGGGTAAACTTCGCTGCAATGGCCGTCGTCGAAGCTGGTATGTGCTGCTGAGTTTTCTATATCGTTCATCCCGAGTCACACCATTCAATATAGTTATCATTACTCTCATGGGGATCAGTGCTTATTGGTCGTGTTCGTATTTATGCTTTGCCTCTGTCTGGTGTTGTTCTGTTCGTTCAGACTTGCGCGTTTGTTTTACAGATAAACGGGGAGACAGTGGCGAGCTCTCGTATATCATCTACAGAGACGGCGAGTACTAGCATTTATTTAGCAATTCGTCGAGTACTTACAATTTATTTACAGGCCTTCAGTTATACGTCTACCTACTCTGTACGTTGTCTATCCTTGGAGAAATATCTCCGGGTAATGCTCATACCGGGGTTTGCAGTCATCTCAGTTGGAAATGCAGCCATTATGAAAGCTTTACCCGTAAGTTCTATCTATCCAACAGTAGAATTTATGCCTTGTTGACAAAAGACGTCTTGTTGCAGTTCGAAGATACGATTCTGTTATCTTTGTTAGTATGAACACTTCCTCGCTATCGCCAATCAGATCTAAAAAAAACGCGCACATTTTTTTATAAAGCCTGCAGGAGATCATGTATCCGGTGCTTACCACTCGGATTGTCATCAACATTCGAGAGGTGGGCACTCGAGGCTTGCAGACAGAGCTGCACACCACCTACGCTCGATCAATCGTATTTGCCACTGTGCCTCTCAGCGAATTCGGTGACGAGCACACCGAACACGACCTTATTATTACGCGGTCACAATCTCCATCATCAGCCTTGACTCAATGGCAACGCGAAGCGCCGGATGCCAGCGAGATAGCTGTCGCATTGTAAGGTTGTATCCTATATTATAGGATACATTCTTGATAGAAACGTTGCTGTTACCAATCGGGTGAACCTAATGTGGAGTGTGATAAGCCTTGCAACCTGAGCCCGGCGTAACGAGCTTCGTCGGGTTGGAAACAAGTTGGCAGCTCGAAACAGCTTGCACCGGCTTGAGGCAACACTAAATCTCGGAACCACCTGGAACTCCACCTTTGTCTGAGCCACTCACCCTTGATTTGGAGATACCTACTACTATCATAGTTTCTGAGTTGGTTTGCACTTTACCGCAGGGTTCCAATTACTTCTTCACATTTCAATCGAATACACTTTTTTTGGGTGATCTGGCGTGTTGTTTGGTGTTGACTTCCTTCGAGTTATAGAGTATAAGAAAAATCTACAGTACGTCGACTCGGATGTTCTGGTCAAAAGTTGAACGTTGTTTGAACCACTGCCTAGGTTCCCACGCCGTTTCATCCGGCACTACCGTGACCGCATTCACTGGGTGCCCGGAGCCACAGCCATCCAATAACAACTTTCACTACGTTCCAGAGTCAAGCATCTACTGCTTGCCAACGAACTTCAGGCGCAAAGATGTTTATGACAGACGGGAATATGACCCAATCAACGAGTCGGATGACAGCGTGGCAGGACACACTCAACAATGCGGGCAGAGCTACAGACGCTTTCGGTTCTATCAAGAGTGTGCTTGATAGGATAATTTCTGTTCTGAAGGCATACAATGTAAGCAAAACTATACATTTTTTGTACTACTCTATCTTATTCTACACCGAAGCAATTTGGCTGCAATAATAAGATCGTGGCGAGGACACTCGACCGAATAACATGTTTTGAACGTACGTGGCTTCGTCAGACAAATGAATGGACGACTTGGTTATATGGAAGTGGATGATTGCTTCAAAGAAGTTGCGTTCGGTGCCGATGGGACCTACGTCATCCTGAATGGTAGTGATGCAGCCGTAACATTCACCTGCTCCTCGGATTTCTAATCACGAATCTGCTGGTTCTGTGCCCCTCCCCCCCCCCCCCCCCCCCCCCCCCCCCCCCCCCCAGCGGACCAACGGAAACGACGTGTATGTTATTGCGTGCTCTGAGAACTGCGAAGAATGGTTCTAACGGGAAAAGGTATTAACGGAAGGGTTGTGATTGTAGATTTTTCGGGCTTACGAGCCAGTTACGGTACATATTTTCCTCTTTCTGGGGACTAGAGTTTTCGTGTGCTTATTTTTATTTCAACAGATCTCCGAGTTTGATATCTAAATGTACATCATGAATATTAATACTCCTCGAGCACCTCTTCCCAGCCGTCAATGACCCCGTTTGTTTTGGCCGCTCTTACTACTCTCGCTATCCTGAGTCGCTCTTATTTGCTCTTAATAAGTATTGAAAAATCAGGATATCCCATGCGCTGCTCGGGAGACTCTTCACGCCGAAAAAACTCCTGTTCGTTCGCTTCCGTATGACCTTTGTACCTCTTTGGTGAGAGTAGCTGAGTTGACTTATTAAAGCTTCAAGTACAGAGATCTGCGCAGAATTCAGACTGTTCCTCGCTGATGCCAACGGAAAGGTAGTCAAGGTATGAATGAATTTCATCAATAACTGATTCACTGCAAAACCTGACAACTAGTCAACATCAGTATTCAGTAGGTATTTGATAAATTGGCTAGGCAAGCTCTGCTTCGTGACATCATGATCCATCTACAGCTCCGAAACATCCGAACGCAAGAAACGTCTTGAACCTGCACACGAAACCGTAGCGGCTACCAAAGGCAGCTCGTGTAGGACTATGGACGGAGTGGACGGCCTGACCCATCTTCGATCGCTATAGCGTTGCTCCCTACACTCATTTAATTGCTGGCCGTCAATATTTTCACCTTGGTGAAGTACGGCTGCAGTCGTCCCTATGTCCGGCTTCACAATGTCGTCTTGATAACATAAATCCCGGACCATAAGAGGTTGTCACTTCGGCATGATATTGCCTGTCATTTGGTAGTATCTGAGGTTGAGATCTCACTCAAATCTTCCAGGTATTTCTCTAAACAGTTATGTAAGGTCTAAGCTGCGGCGTGTTTCCATGCTGGACAACTTTATTGCTGCCCGACTCCGCCGGGCGATGAGGCACTCGAACAGCCTTTTACCCTTTACTCAATATCGGAACATTAACTCGGCGAAATTGTTGCTCAGAAGGTGTGCAGCTGTTTTCTGTCATAACCAAGTGTATATTTCTGAGTTTAGCTTTATAGCAGATGATTTGTACATGGTATGATACTTCACTGGCACCCCGATTTGATGCGGCTCTCCAGCACATATCATTGTGAAGAAGGCTCTGTTTCAACAGTGCTAGTGATAGACAATCCTCCATTGCGTAAGTGTTAAAAACATTGTGTGAGTCTGACTAACACTACTGTCTTTTCACTAGATCAAATCTTAATAATAGCGATTAAATAGAGCTATATAACAGGTGGTCACTAATTCTTCACAAATTTCAGCAGCAGGCTTATTCGAATTGCGATATTACTGTAAGTCCAATAAGCTTTTTACCCGTGTTCACAAATCTAATTGTTGATTTGATCGTACTGGACCCAATTGCCACCAGTTCCCATTTTGGTTTCATTCACTGATAATCTCAAGGCCTCAGAGGGTTTGGCTTGCATCGTATCACGAACCTGGTATGACGATTATCTCACTGGGTGCAAGCATATCACAATTCTCATCTCACCAGGAAACTTACCGGGAGCTATGACAAGGTACGGCCTAGCATTATGGAGGAGCGTGATATCCGAGTAGAAGTACAGTACTCAAGCTACCATTAAGATGTTTGAGATGGAATCTCGTTTTGGCTCGAAGCCGGACCTGATCAAGAGAATGGCTTTTGAAACGAATGAGATCCAACTTGTGGATCATTCCGCAATGCCCCGGACCAAGATCATAAGCCATGGAATGTATGAGTAACCCCTGACTACGTTCAGACATCCAAGTTGCTGTGAGTGGCCATCATTTTAATTCTCCGGCATTGATGATGATGAGCAACATTCTGCCGTTTTATATGTGTAGCCAACTTTATCAATCTCTAATGCTACAACAGACGGATCATACTATATGGATGGATACAAGAGTTCTTTGATATGGCACTACTTATTTGGGTGATAAGAGCCAAGTTATTAAACACTGTGGAGTTCAAGTTTACATCTCTTTTTAGAGAACGACAAGCTTGTCTGTTTGATAGAACTCCACAGACTTGGACACTATGGACGCTTCTGCCCTCATCCAGTACTTGCGACAGCAGAGACTTGTTACGGATGTGAGTTTTCGCTTCGATACTCGCGGGAGACTTTGTTGAGTTATCTTCTGTGTAGTATGTGTTCAGTACGCAGAACTAGCCTTCATATGCTTATAGTTCATCTAACTGCTTCTGCAGTATCCGCTGGCGCCATATTTGTAGGCAAACATTATTTCGTTGAATTTGTTGTCTTTGACTCGACTTTGCGACAGCTTTACGATTATATTTTGACCCTACATCTCGAGATTAAATTGATCTGGTTCTCGCGATGGAGCTACACCAAAGCCCTCTTTCTTTTAGTCAGGTACATGACTTTTATTAGCGCGTTTCTTACCATCAGCGGTAAGTACGCCTGTTCAACTCGAAACCGCGATAGCCGTGGACAGTGGTTGAAGTATTTGGTAGATATGGTGTTCCTCGACCGCTCTGTAGAAACTTGTCGGACGACGTTGCCTGTAGAACCATGTAACTAGTCCAATATCTACGCATCGGCTGATTTAAATTCACATAAATTTAGGGTTTCTGTTGCTGGGCATATTCCTTTCAGAAGGTCGGTCTTATTGTGTCCGGGACGTCTCTTCTATCTCAAATGTTGCATTTTTTAAAGTTGTCCTTGCGATTAGGGCCTGGGCGGTCTGGCATCAAAATATCTTTGTTGGTATCGGACTTGCAGCTTTAACTCTCGCTCATTTAGTTGTGGAATGCACTGTACTGGGTATATATACCCCCTCATTAAGATGTACGTTCATTCTCCATTTATTTTTGAATTATAATTCCATCCACCGCTTGCGATATAGATGCACCTCCTCCGTATGAGGGATTCAGGGGGTGTTTCATCACGACTGCTGATGAACTATTGTGGATCAACTACGCTGCAATCGCTGTAGTCGAAGCTGGTAAGCACCACTGGCTTTCTATCTATCCACTCAATTTAGTCACACCCTCGTAGTTGTCCTTACGCTCATGGCGATCAGTGCTTTACGGTCATGTTCGTTTCTGTTTCTTTCTCACAATATATGGCTCATTATTTGTTGCATTTTTTACAGACAGACAGGGAAGCAGTGGCGAACTCGCGCATATCATCTACAGGGACGGTGAGTAATAATTCTGCGATTCATCATTAGACACTTACGGTTTTCCACAGGCATCCAGTTATACCTCTATTTACTCTGTATATTATTTAACCTTGGAAAATGCCTCTGGAGCTCATAGCGGTTTGCAGGTATTTCAGTCACAAATGTGGCTATCATGAAGGCCTTGCCTGTGAGTTCCATCTACGACACGGTGGATGTACGTCTTGTTGACCTTTGAAATCTCATAGTTTGCAGATACGATTATATTATCTTTGTTAGTGACATGTCCTCACTGACAGCCGTGATTCTGACCTAGTCACCGCCTGTTAAGTCTGCAGGAAGTCCTATATCCGGTATTTACAACTCCGATCGTTCTTAATATTCGAGATGTGGGCAGTCGAGGTGTGACCACTGAGTTGCACACAGGCTACCGTAGGACATGTCACACTCGTATTCAACGATGAAACGCCTCTTCACCACATCGGTGCAAGTGGCTCCGATGCCGAATGGGACATTACGTGGCTACAATTAAGGTCCCAACGCGCCGACGCCAACGACAGATCTGTTGCGTAGGCCGCTACCAGTTCTCATGATGTTGACGGAGCTTGCTTTTGAAACAAGGTAAGCTTCTGTAGTCTTGTGAAACGTGTTGAAGACTTGAAGGGTTTCATATAGTAAGCATTAAACTAGGACGCGTCAGTACTGGCACACTATCGGTACTTGATAGACTTTGTCCCGCTGTGTCTTGTATTAGTGCTTCATAATCCTCACAAGCGTTACGAACTTGAAGCTTGAACTTAGAGCTTGAATATTGCGCACCTGCAGTGGCCCGACAGGTTAGATGATTCATTGGTTGCAGAGTATGTACCCTTAATACCTATAGTGAGTCGTGGCCTGAATGGTCGCTTGACGGAGTGTGGAATTATTTTGCGCTGTGCCACAACGTCTTCAGGCCATTGAACAGCTTGAACAATAAGAACGGTCGATCGTCGAATTTCGCCTTTTCCAACATCTCCATTCTCTATCACACATCTGGTGCCACAAGCCTAGCGCTATTCCTTCTCACTCGTTGAAGCGATCTTCCTGATCGCGGTAGTTCAAGTGTCTTAAGGCAGTAGAGAGTTGTGGATTCTCGGTTCGCGGCGCCCATACTAGTGCCAACCTTCCTTGAGAAACAGTTACATCGACCTTACGAGATGGAGATGCTGAACGGAGGACAAAAAGCGTGAGCGCCTGTCCATTGCGCCTTAAGCAGCGGACGTCCCCACGTTAACTTGTAATGTATCTCAACCACTTCTGAAATGATGATCGTGAAGGGAAGAGATGCCTCTGATATTTGATTGCAAGAACGTTTCAACGCCGCAAGCGCTGATGTCACTAGAGTAATCTAGTATCATTTGGTCGACATCAAGTATATGACGTGCGCACGCTAAAGATGGAATTAGAGGAACAGGACCTACAAATGGGAATGTCCGTACTAGTCAAAATAGTTTAGAAAAGCTCATAAGCAGTACTAGCGTACTGTAACATGTACGCTCTAGGCGCAACCTCAGAAGTAGCCGATCGATCGTAGAGCATCATAATTCTTTATGGCGTAATATTGAATAGCCTAATGTATGCTCCGAAGGGGGATTGTACGGGTAAGGAAGCAGAGAACGAGCTTTATGACATATAGCTGACTCGGACTCTTGAGAAGCCCGCGTCTGCAGCGGTTCCGACGGATTCGAAATGTTGGCCTTGAGTAGTGTACTGTCGCACAGAGGAGAGATAAATATAATGGCTGCAAATGAAAGGACGGCAACACCGGCCCACCCTTGTATATGCTACAGCACACGCGGCGGATGAGAACGAAGTGGGAATCAAGTAGGATTGCTCTTGCACAAGATATGTGAAGTATCTTGTATGCTCGTACGTGAAGTGGGAGATCGCTAGATTATTAAACGTTGTATTATAAACGCCTGCAGGACTGGTAATTATATTTGAGGGTTCAGGAAGTAGTAGTAGCGATGGCCGATACACTTGCCATCTGACAAGAATCGTTGGCACGCTCTCTGGATCCGTGGCCTTTTGTTCTGCAGCAGTTCCTTTAGATGTGAAAAAGTGGGAAATGTGGTGGGAAAACGGAAGGGCGGTCTGAACGATGGGCAGGCCGAAAAGTTCGTGGGACCCAGTTCGACTCTCGGAGTCTCAGATCTCAGATCCCAACATTGAACGCCTAGATGCCACCTTAGCGTCCGAAGTTGATATACGAAAAGTCAATCTTGGTCGATGGGCTGGCCTGTCGACACGTACTGTCCAATGACTCACATTCCTATCCCTTCTTGGTCCATATGTCGTGTGAGCGTCAGCTGATACGATGTAATTACAGAAAAGCACAGAGGGTGTACGACATCTGTCAACACCAGGTTCTGGCGCTATGCCGGGCCCCGAATCAAAACCTCGATTCGCATCTTCTATGACGGTAGCCATGCTGGTTCTTCCAGTGGGTGAGAGAAGCACTGTATCATCAGAACTGAGCTCTTACAAGAGACCGTAAAAGAATGGTAACGGTTTGGTTCGGACGGGGCGATCATACTGGTGTGATGGGGGCGCAGTTTGCGCGTTTCGTAATGACGATAACAGACAACGTGCGATTGATATTGAACAAAACAGAGGAGTCGTGCCATGACAATCAATTGTGCTATCAGACAACAAATGCGTTGACCGAAAAGGAAACAACTTCCTTTTGTGGCGTGCTTGTTTTGACCTGTGACCCGATATCAGCGCTCTTTGTTGGAGTCATTCAGTTGTGGAGATGAGATCAATTTGTTGTGGGCCATTCACAAGCTCTTGCGATTATCATTTAATGTTCGCTGATGGGCCCGCCTGACTTCGTCCTACAGAGAGTACTGGAGCACCAGCCATGTTTCGAATTCCAACTTTCAATACTTGACCGAGAACCATCACACTCCACTGGTTCTTCTATTCAAATTGTCCGACAGTCAAAAGTCATCATGCATCTCAACGTTATGATAAGTGCTTCTCACCGATGTTATCCAGGCGCCCAACGCCCATCGAACGCAAGCTTTAAAGACCCCGAGCTCTAAATGTCGTCTTCTGTCCTGCATCCCCTCAGATAACTACGGCGGCCATCTGGTTGATACATTTTCCCAATCCAGAACACTATGGACCCTGCTGCGTTCGTCCAGTACTTGCGACAGCAAAGGCTTGTTACGGATGTGAGTTTTCCCTCTGACGCAGTGGAATCAGTTTGCTGACTCAGAGACGCTTGCTGCGCAGTATGTATTCTGTATGCACAACTTATCCTCATCTAACTCACTACTCGATTAACAAATTCTTCAGTATCCGCTGGTGCCGTCTTTGTAAGCATGCACTACTTCCGTGGGATTTGCTGCTGACCATACTTGCAGCTCTGGGATTACGTTTTGACCCTACATCTCGAGATCAAACTGATCTGGTTTTCACGATGGAGTTATACCAAAGTCCTCTTCCTTCTAGTAAGATATATGGGCTTTGTGAGCGTATTTCTTACTATCAGCGGTGAGTGGTTATGCTTGCGCAAGTTTAAACCCGTTATTAATGTTGTTTCATTTATTGTCTGACAGACATGACATTCCCCAACCTTTCAGTAGAAACATGTAGGAACACATTACCTTTGGAGCCATGTGAGTAATCTGACAGCCCAGACGTTCGCACATCGGTTCATGTAACCTCGCATAAATTCAGGGTTTTTGTTATTGGGGATATTCTTTTCAGAAGGTCAATTTGTTTGCATACTGGACGTCTTCTCTATCTCAGATTGTTCAACCTCTTGAAGTTATCCTTGCGATCAGGACTTGGGCGGTCTGGCGACAAAATACCCTCGTTGGCATCGGTCTTGCGGTGTTAACGGTTGCGCATTTAGTCGTAGAATGCGTTGTGCTGAGTAAATATGTTCCCGCATTAGCTTGTATGTTACTTCGTCTTTTCTGGACGACATGATCTTACCATCACCGATTACTATATAGTTGCGCCACCTCCGTATCCCGGATTCAGAGGATGTTTAATCACGAACGCTGACGGACTCTTGTGGATCAACTATATCGCAATCGCTGTAGTCGAAGCTGGTATGTATGTGTTGCCAGCTGCGCTCTTTATTGAAACTCATGCCATTCCAGTTGTTCTTACGCTGATGGTGATAAGTGCCTATCGATCATGTTCGTCTTCATCTATTCTCCGCTACCGTCTGGCTCATTCTTTATTGAAACTGTCGTAGACAAATGGGGAAGCAATGGCAAACTCTCGCATATCATCCACAGAGACGGTGAGCGAAGGTGTGGCAGTTTATTGTTGGCTACTTACCATTTCCTCGTAGGCATCCAGCTATACGCCTACCTGCTATGTATGTCATATTATACATACCATCTAGGAAAGACCTCCGGTGCTCACAATATATATATATATTTTCAGGTATCTCAGTTACAAACGTAATTATCATGAAGGCGCTACCTGTACGTCCTCTCTCTATATAAGCCGATCCAGGTTAACCTAAAAAATCACGTCATAGTTTGCAGACACAATCCTGTTATCATTGTCAGTGTGACAATTTCCTCAACTGACCGGAGAGGACCATAATTCTGATTTTGGTTTTGTTTTTCAAACTTTTCGTTCAGCCTCCAGGAAGTGTTATACCCCGTTCTCACCACCCGGATCGTCCTCAACATCAGAGATGTGGGTACTCGGGGCGTGGAAACCGAACTGCACACTGCTCATCGGGAGGCGCTCGAGTTTGCCTTGCCTCATGACACACGCGTCAGGAACGACATTGCGTGGCCGCAGTATTCAATGAAACCACTAGGCCACACGACGGCAGGGACGAGTTCTGCATGGTGACCACCACCCTACCCCCACGTTTATGTAGATATGTACTGTAAGTATATGTTGGTGAAGCCTGACTCGCGCTGCCCCATATGTTGAGTATGTGAGTCCAAGAAGATCTTGCTGAGGATGTGTTGCCGCTGTGCAGTATGTATACTAGCCTAGGAGTCGATATATCTCTGACGCCCTTTAATCATTTAACCTTTATAAGTAGTTTGTCGATCTTGAATTCCTCTGTTTATATAGACAGGCCTTTATTGTGACAATGTATACACTCTTCTGTGGGTTTTCCAGTGGGTAGTACGAGGTCGATTGTCGGACCAGATGAGACAATCCCCCGCTTCGGTCATGTCCAACACTCTTTCATTCGCAATTGCCCCAATGCGAAACTGAGCATTCCACTGGCCCTGTTATGAGAGGTGACATGGATAGCATTGGAAGACATAGAGGCGCAATCCTCGATACGAGATTCGAACATGGCTCACGTTTTTCAGGATAAGATGCAAAATCCCAGTTCGACCCCTGTACACAGATCCGAGTAACCCATAAAAGTTTATCACAAAAAGGTTTATGATCCCATCATCCATGAAAGCCTCATCGACATCATCCACGTTCGTTAAATCTGGACAAGATCATCATTTCCCCGAACATGACGGCACGTCGACAAACTCTAAAAAACTGACACCTCCGAGTGAGTTACTGGTTCAGAGAATGAAGGACGTATATATATTCATAAACACACGCACACAGCAAGGAAGCAAAATCAAAATGAACAAGCTGCAGTATACAACTCCTTACCGAGGAACCTTATGAGGGACGGGGTGGGGTAAGTCAGGTAGAGAAGTTGCATGAAACACCATATACGGCCGCTCTAATCACTCACCCAGCGACACGCTCTGCAGCCTCCGCTAGCGGAGTTTCTTCATTTGCTTATTTTTTCCCACTATCTTCGAAATTGTACCTACCTCAATCCTGCTTCACACCACAATCCGCCCCGTCCATGTTCTTCTCACAATTAAAAGTGTGTGATTCCTGAGCGAGGTCCATTTACTAGCGCCAGCATGGGAGATCCAGGAAATGCGAGCATCAACGTACTAGAACTTCGAAGATGAGAGGCCCAGTTTTTGTGAGGCAATGCGAGCATATATTTGAAGCCAACAGAGCGTCCACAGTTTATTGATCCCGTCTGAATGCTTGGCCCGGGTGGAATATTACATTTCACGCTTGCTCGAGCGTCTAGAGCACGTGAGCTATCGCAAATCGCTCGCTCGTTCATGAGAGACGAATAGATCCACACGAAACAGTGGTTGCACCCATGTCATTGAGGAATACATTGTACAGAAGAAAAACTCCATTATCAGGCAAAATCAGTCAAATGCCCATGAGAATAGCCATAAAGAGACTCAACAGAAAAAAACATCTACAAGATGGCAGCCGCGACAGCTGCTGCACCACCAAGCGCCCCGGCAATTATATTGCCAACTACTGGCAACGCTCCTCCCATCGCCACAGATTGGGCCCCGGCAAATAAACTCCCCCCCAATACGTTCCCTATGGAAGCCTGCGTGGCGGCAGCGAACGTGCCTAAATATCCTGCATTAACAAGTCAAGTATTTGTGTTATTGATTTTTTTTCTCACCAGCAACGGGTCCCGCAGCGGAGAAACCCACGAGTCCGAGGACGGGAGGTGCTGCAAGTGGCGCGACAACGAGGCCACTCACAACGGAGACGGTGACTATAACAGTAAGGCCAAGAATACCTGTTTTCGCACAGGATGTGAGAGACAAAAATTGGCTATAGAGCAGGAAGGATAAGGGATACGATACCCATGATAAGCTCTGGAAAGAAAATGCAGATGACGGTAGGAGAAAGATGGATGAAGTGGGCGTCGTTGACTGGTTGAGGCGTTGTTGACACGTGCGATAAACGATACAGTACATAGCTGAACTGGTTAGTTATGGCGTGGTGTTCATGAACAAACAGGCCAATTACTATATGAAGACTGGAGATAATCCCGACGTATTCAACGTATTAGGTGGCTAAAACACCGAATCCTATACAGGTTTGCGAGCATAATATTGAAGCCAACAGAGACCGAGTGAGAGTAACATTTTGATGATGACTTCCTGAGATTATAATATCCATGTCTCTTGAACGTCAATGCCAGCGAGCTATTACAATCATCTGGTTACTCGTGCGGGGAGGGGGACGCGATCACGACGTCTAGCATTGGTATACTCGTGACATTGTCCTGCGTGCAAGAATCGGAATAACAAGAAGACAACACCACTATCAATCATAGTAAATTCAAGGAAGCGTAGAAATAATATGAAACGAACTCAACAGAAGACATGTATTAGGCGATAGCCCCAAAAGCTACGGTGAGTCCACCACCGAGCACCACGGCAACCGATCGTTAGCAATAATCCTCTCATTGCCACAGATTGTAACACAGCAGACGAACTCTTCATCACCACGTTCTCTATGGAGGCCTGCGTAACAGTTGGAAATGTACCTGAACGTCCCGAGTTAAGAAGTGAGGTGTCTGCGTCATATGGGTCACGGGTGTGCTTTACCAGCGACAGGACCTGTTGAAGAAAAAGCTACCAGGCTAAGGACAGGAGGAACCGCATATGGGCAAGGACGGAGAACGCGACTGTGACTAGCAACAAGACCGCGGTAGCAAATCCTTCTCCTTGTAACACTCCTTATAAACGAAAAGCTTGAACGGCGGGATTAAGCAGAGATCACTAAAAACGAGTACTCGTGATGATGGTGGAGGCCTTGAGGAGATGCGTTGGGAGAGATGAACTAAGGGGGCTTGCAACGATTCTTGGAGGGCAAAAGGATCTTCCTTCTTTCGGATGTAATCCGCGGAGATGCGGAATAGTACTACTACTATGTGCCTGCCCCCTACGATGACATGCAATATCCAGTATGACACTGCCTATCAAGATATGTCTTCGAGGTAGACTGCGCCAGTCTGAATAATCTATCAAAATTTATCTTACAGCACCTCAATATTCGATAACATTGACCTAGGCACTTCACCAACAACCTAGGTCGCCGTTCACGTGGCATTGCCAACCTATGGCTGTGTCCAAGGTGGAAGATTGGATTTGTTGGTCAATTACTAGGTTGCAGTGTTGCATCTTCTGTCATGGACAAAGCTGTAACTTGAGCTCTGTCTGCAGTATTCAGAGCCGTGTCAGATCAATTTTCACTCAAAGAAATGTAGAGCCTGTACCAAGTTTTGGACTTGCGGCGTCTCTTTAAAACCCCATCTTTGAATTTGTTGGCCTGCTCTGGATTCACCAGGGTCAAGTAACATTAAATACAGATTCTCCCTCTATTAATTATGCCATAATTTAGTTCTAGTATCAACCACAAGCGGAAGCATGTGCGAACTTGGTAACAATCCCCGCGGCGACCCACAAATGCATGAGTCATATGAAAGTGTCATCGGCGTAACGGCACAGATCGTCTTCGGCGTGGTCCGCAAGTTCCATCCGAGGAATATGTACTGTAAGTACTTTCATTCCACCCAAGTCAATTTCGGTCAGTGTTCCGAGACGTGGGATGATTCTCATGCTGTTCCAGCAGCCCTAGAGAAATGACATGTTCAGTCGTAAGAATTCTATCGACATCGTGTTCGGGAAACCGTACCGGAGTCAAAACCTTGAGTCGCAACACGAGATGATCTGGATGTCTTCGCATTTTCACCATTGCCACTTTCTATCACTACAACCTTTAAAGATCAAGCGTAACGTCGACGATATAACTACTCTTTGCGTTTTCATGGTTAACAACACAGCTCGGTCACCGGTTGCCATTCCTTTCATCTCGGTAGCTACAGACTACTCTATGTCATCTTGATGATCAGGTCGGGATTTGTGCTCAACGTGCTCCTTGGTGGAAGAAGCATATATGGCCGGCAGAGAAGTGATTTCCATGCCCCCAAATGGAGATTCCCGTGACTCGATTGCTGAAGATACCACATGACTGCGACCAACCCCAGGAGTCAATACAGTATTGTATCGATTGAATCACCTACAGGCCCTTTGTGGCGGCTTGTCCCGATGTATAGTTCCCCGATACGATCGTAACAGGGGACCTATCGAATGGCCTGACCATACTCCGATAATAGATTCCGCCGACTCTTATCCGAGACATCAAAGTATATTCTCAAATGCCCGTGAGCATAGGATATCACCTCCTCTGCATACCCCCATCTCGAAACCCTGTGGTGGCACTCGGTTGCGCTGATCGTCACGACCGGGGACAGATATGAACATTGCTGAGCTCGTCCAGTACCTGCAGCTGCAAAGACACATTGTAGATGTGAGTTTTTTTTTCTGAAGCGAAGACGATCGTCGTGAGCTGAAATGGTTACCGCGTAGTACTTGTTCAGTAAGAATAGCTTGTCATCGTCGCGTTCGCCATTCGACTAAACGCTTTCTGCAGTATCCGCCGGTGCCACATTTGTACGCGAGTGATCTTTATCGACCTCGTCGCATTTGATCTCACCATGTCTATAGCTCTATGATTACGTTTTGACACTGCACCTCGAGATCAAGCTGATCTGGTTTTCTCGATGGAGCTATACCAAAATCCTCTTTCTTGTAGTCAGGTATATGACTTTTGTTAGTGTGTTTCTTAGCATTTTCAGTGAGTTCCGCTTCTCTGAGATTTTTACGTCTATGCTGAAATTTGAACAGACCTCACGTTCCCTAACCGCTCAGAGGAGAGTTGTAGGGCGACAAGCCCAGTGCAGATGTGTAGGTAGTACAAAAATATCCGCGTTCGGTTGATATGAATCCATATAAATTAGGGTTTCTTATGATGGGGATATTTCTTTCAGAAGGTTAGTGTCCATTCATTTGACGTCCCTCCCATGATAGTTCTATCTAAAAATTTTCATCTTTCGAAGCTGTCCTCGCCGTCAGGACTTGGGCACTCTGGCAGCAAAATGCAATCATCGGTGTGGTGCTTACGGGTTTAACGCTTGCTCATCTGCTTGTGCAATGTGTTGTGCTGAACATATATGTTTCCTCGTTACAATGTTTGTTGTTAAATCTGCGTCAGATGTCATTATATGATTCTATCGTTTGTACCATACAGATGCGTCTCCTCCATACCCGGGATTCAGGGGGTGTTTCATCACGACGACCAGCGGAATTCTGTGGATAAACTACACTGCAGTGGCTGTAGTTGAAGCTAGTGAGTGCTGTTAACTCTCCATACGTATGATTCATGTTAAGTCACGCCCATATAGTTGTCCTCGGTCTTATGGCGGTCAGTGCTTTTCGGTCATGTTCGTATACCATTTCTTCGCCGTCACCCGTAACTCGTTCCTCATTGCAAGTTTTACAGACAAGCGAGGGAACCGTGGTAAACTCTCGCATATCATCCACAGAGATGGCGAGTGACGCTCTGGCATTTTATCATCAGCTGCTTACCATTTTTTTTGTAGGCATTCAGTTATACGTGTACCTACTCTGCATGTGATTTTGTCCTTCGTAAACAGTGCTTTTTATGCTCACAGCGCTTTGGCAGGCATCTCGGTTGCAAACGTCGCGATTATGAAGGGTTTGCCTGTAAGTTCCCTCTATCTTTCAAGTGGATCTATATCTTGTTGACCTTGGACACCTTGCCGTAGTTCTATGACACGGTTCTATTAGCTTTGTCAGTGGACGTTTATCTGCGTCCTCGTGACTACGATCTAACAAAAAAACTCCGTTTCAGCTTGGAAGAAATCATGTATCCGGTGCTCACCATCCGGATCGTTCTAAACATTCGGGATGCAGGAAATCACGGCGTGCAGACGGAATTGCACACCGGACATCTTGAGCCGCTCATATTTGCCACGCCTCTCCAGCTCGTACGTGGTGACCAGCGGCAACGTGATTACAATGCTGTGTGGCCACTGTCATCTAGTAAATCCGCAAGTGATGATGAGCCATGAGTGGACGCACTATCGGTCATGTATACATCGTTAAATGATTGTAGTACCGGGTTTGTGGTTCCTGGGCTCGTCGCTGGGGGGTTGTCGAGGTGAACTCACGGGCGTTGTTGAAGATAGTAATGCTATGTACAATCTATTGTAGAGAGGAAGTAATTCGGTTAGACTCGACTTGGAAGATCGTGTTAGAAGGACATGAAGACATTCGAATTGTTCGAGGTAGGCTCGCATAACTCTAATGAGCTTCTTTTGCGTCGATCTCATCGAGAGCGGTCACTAGTGCTAGAAGCGCCACAAGCGCTCACGGCGCTTGAAACCATCCAACTACTTATGCCATCGTCGATGTACGTACATGATGGGATCAAAGAACAAGGAGAGTCGAAAAAAAGCAACTTGCGAATTTACGCGGGGGAGTCCAAAATAGCTTTTGCATCATTAAGAACAAGGTGTAGAAGGGTACAATGGGATGACAATGCAGAGGTTGGTTCTCGTCTGAGACTGGCGTAGTACCCGCAGTTACGAAGCGGTTCTCGACATAGAAGGAAGGGCAAGAATGACGTATGTGGAATTGGACGATGTTTATGAATTTATGCCTTGAAATGAACCTGTTTACTGCACGGATCTTTTGTGTGCAGTTTGGCACTGCTTGTAGCGCCGCATTGACATTTCCTGATGGGGGTGGGAGTATATCTCGTATCGCCTGTCACCACTTCACGTTTGTGCGTCATGGATTTCAACAATGCCGTACAGTTGACCCAGGAAGTCATGAATTTTCCTCCGTTTTCAAAACCCCACAGTTCGGACATGCTTCGACAACTAATACATTGAATTCGTCAGCGAATACATTTTATTCTGAGACTGCACCAGCGCTCATAAGCTTGACATCTACGAACTCCTTTCGCAACATCTGTGGGTTCGCTCCACATGTCACAAAATGTTCCCACATGTTGAATCTGATGTGCCGATCCCCCACGTCAACTTTGGAGATCAGATAGCGAGCGTCAACATGTGAGATTCGAGGAAGATATTGATCCAAAAGACGCAGGCAATTAATAGTGCCCCAGGCTGGGATGGAATGGAAACTGCATGCGACTAAAACTTCCATTTATCATATCCCCGAAATAAGGGTCACATTGAGATACTGTCAGGAGTGATGAGAAAGCATTGAGTGATGGAGGTGACTCGGACCTGATGTTCATAAAACCCAAGGAATGGGTTAATCGGGCTCTAGGGAAAATTCCAGGTCCATCAACTATGTGATATCGCCCCGTAAGTTTTATAACAGAAAGAACAGATTTTTGCGGGTACGACCTTGCGTGCTGCATTTCTGGGATCAACTTGCCGCTAACTCCCTTCCGATAAACGGGGAACTCCAGTCCCGGGTCAAGACTATCTTTCCCTTGTCTTATATTTCTACCCGACTTCATTAGTGTAGACGCAAGTTATCGGTTTTGACGTCTTCCTGCTATAAATTATGTCGGGGCCGGCGAAATTTGGTTAGACCCTCGACTCAGACTTCTTCAACGCTCTCCTTAGCCATGCGGGTAAGCCTACGAAATGGAATAATTTATAGTTTTTATTGAGCATATGGTGGTTGGGGCAGCTGTATCGAAGAAGATGATATTGACCTCATTACCAGGACACAAGTGGTCGCCGGTCGGCTGTGCTGGGGAGTATTCTCGCGAGAAGACGTTATGAAACAGCTCGTACAAAGCATGGCATCTAAAGACAGGATTAGGAGAATATACGATCCTATGAAGTAGCAGTCAAGCATGGTTCCAAGTGAAATCAAAATTTGTGTGCAAGACGTACCGACTTCTGCTCCACTTTCCAAGACTGTTGCTCTGGACCTTTCCCTTCGGTTGAGTAGGATTGCGGCACTTTAACTCCAGGTTCTACACTGTCTGGCACCGACATGTCTATTTCGACTTCAGCTCAAAGAACACTAGGGGGTCGAAAAGTTGTCGTCGCGACACAGAATGAGACGATCAGAATGTGGTAGTCGAATTGTCGCAGTTTATACACAAAGCATAGGTGGGCGAATCGTTTCTTGTTTATACCTATGTAAAAGCGGATAAGGGACCTGAGGCAAGTGAGGTTTGTGCAAGTTGAGCGTACCGAGCCATTTTGTGAAATCACCACATGGGGGAAAGAAGGGACATTAATTGAGTACATCATATTCGAGGTGAAAACTGGCCAGAATGTTTGCGCCGAAGGCCTTGAACGTGAACAACAAGTTGAACAAACAACCACACGGCCGGTGTCACCGTGGCGGTGGCAACTGCAAAAAGTGATAACTCCGACTCGGAGTTACTACCCATTGCCGCACCGTGTCTCCGTCTGTATCAGTACATTGTAAATGGCGGTCATATCCAAAAAACTTCCTTGCCGGTCAAAATTTACACTTGTTTCACCACGCGATGGTTACGGAAGGATCCATGTTATTATCACCACCATCAGGCCCAGATCATGACCCTGGAGGTTGATACCCAGGGTGACTTGAAGTGTATTTCTAGGCCCGGAGATCATTGCAAAGTCCATGCTTCGCAGTACGTACTTAACAGCGACGTTACTAATTCAGCCCGTATGTTGCAGATCCAAGACCAAGAGTCCCAAAGTTATATCACCTTGCGTAGCAAATCCGGAAACCGAAATTCCAATCACAGTGATATGGATACTTACTTATCGAAGGGAGTGTTGCCGGTGCTTCGTCATATAAAAGATATCCTTTCCTGTCATGGCCTGCTTGTTTCCATGTTACTCAGTATCGGGAATCACTACCAGGGCCTGAGCGGTCTGATCATGTGTCAGAAACATCACTATGGTGTGAACTGTCGCAGTGTAGGCTTCTGTAGCCCGAAACCCTGATTTCCAGCTGGCCATCACATTTACTTCTCGTCCCCGGCCTCTCCGCCTTGACCTTTTTCCGGTGGGAATCTCCCACTCACTCGCTATTATCACTCTCCTTAGCAATGGTTACTATCTGATATACGACATGCTTGCTTACCTCCCATAAACTTGATTATGGCGAGTCCGTGTGGTCTTCGGCTTGGTTTCCAAGCTACTCGACATGCTCATGCCCTGGGATTACTTGGCGGACGCTCAGCACCCTGTCACCCAGCTTTGCGGTGATTTTCGCGACGCCAGTTATTTAATCGCAGTTGATCATTCATGCTGAACCTAGACCAATTCTGCGACTAATAACTAGTCATGGTGTCCGACGTTCTTAGCTTCAGGTTGTCTCTTACACCCTGTTATAGTGGATCTCTGGTGTCTTTCACCTCTTGACCTGAGAAGCCGAGTCGGCTTAGAGGTATAGAACCCTGTTATGGGAAGTTCTATGGTTTCTTTCCAGAAACGTTTCATGTAAGTTAAATTTTCAACCCTTGATGCTGAGCTTCATCGAGCAACCGGCTTATGTTGACTATGTATGCTGTGTATTGTATTGCAGACTATTTGGAATGCGGTACACTGAACATAACGCTCCTTCTGTGGTAAACGTTTTGTCATATGCTTTGCCAGTGGTCGGAAGATCCGTCTCAATGAAGGCATGTTCAAACTTAAAGATCCCTCTAATCAGACTGTGTGCTCTGAAACTGATGCCAACTCTCATCTTTTGTTCTGCTTACCCTGAGACCCTATCCTTGAAAACAGCATCAGTATCATATTGATGATCCATCAGAAATGTGAATGCCACCGACGTTGCTGGTTACTTGTACGACTGTTCCTGAAGTCAATCATATGATGTTACTGCATCGTGTCGAATTGTCTTGTCTTTGTGACAACAAATCTGTTGACATAGGAATTTGAAGAAGCGACTACCTCTTCAATCTTGTGGAATGACGGGTGCATAAACTCATCCCAAACTGCCTTGTATACAGGAGTTCTTATATACAGGAGTTGATTATTGCAAACCGTCAGGCTATCGCTATAGCTCTAGAATGACACGAAACTTATGCGTAAAGCCGAGGAGAATCCAAGTGTATCTCAACCTCGACGTGGCTGCAATTTCCAATGATTCAGCTTGATGGGTTCTTATTTTAAAGTTTGGTTTACACCTGGCCATCACTTTGTCTGGTCAAAATCCCTTACGATCTCGGGTCATGCACTGTCGACAGATGCTACACCTGTCGTAGGTACCGGTTACCGCTTCGCTTGGTGGAGTCGCTAAAATAACTTGTCTTCTCCCGGGAGCCGCGGAAAGCTCATTTCATTGGCAAGGATCAAATCTTGTCTGATGAGCCCATACATCTTATAAACGCCTGGAGAAGTTGGAATGTCATTCCTTTCCTGCCACACTCGTTTGTAGGGTCGGAATTCGTTGGGTAGATCTTTGCAAACAAGATTATCATGGACGCTGCTGGCTTTATCAAGTACTTGCGCCAGCAAAGGCTTGTCACAGACGTGGGTTCTTACTCTCTCTAAGAAAGGGGTGTTACTGAGATCCTCGTTGCGTACTAGTACTTATTCGGTATATATGACTTGTCCTCGTATTCTACACCACTTGACTAACGTTTTCTGCAGTTTCCGCTACTGCTGTATTTGTATGCAAACAATAATCTACTGAATCTGCCCTCTTTAACTGGTTTTATCTGAAGATCTATGATTATTTTTTAACGCTCCATCTCGAGATCAAATTGATCTGGTTTTCAAGGTGGACCTATACCAAGGTCCTCTTCCTTCTGGTCAGGTATGTTAGTTTTGTCAGTGTATTTATTAGTCTTGCAAGTGAGTTCCGCTTTTCTGTGATTGGTTTAAATTCGGCTTATCCTTTTGACAGACGAGGTGTTCATGAACCGTCCGCAAGAGAGCTGTAGGACGTCGTTACCTGTACAAGGCTGTGAGTCGCTAGGAGTCTACGCATCGATCAGTGTTGACTGATATATATTAGGGTTTTTAATGCTTGGGATTTTTTTTTCACAAGGTTTGTGCTCTTTCACCTCAGCGTATCGTCCATCTCAAAGCTTTGCACCTGGTGAAGTCGTCCTCTCCATCAGGACATGGGCCGTCTGGCAGCTGAACAAATTCGTCGGTTTGGGGCTTGGGGCTTTAACGATTGCACATATTATTGTGCAATGTATTGTTATGAGCAAATATATTCCCTCAATAAGATGTACGCTTCCTTGACTGCATTGGATAACATTATTTGATCCAACTGCTTGTCATATAGATGCGTCTCCTCCATATCCGGGGTTCAGAGGGTGTTTTATCACTCAGGCCAATGGAGTTATGTGGATAAGTTACACTGCAGAGGCTATAGTTGAGACTAGTAAGTGCTCTGTCGGTTTTCTACATCAATCGCTCAAAGTTACGCCCTTATAGTTGTTCTTGCACTCATGGTAGTCAGCGCCATCCGGTCATGTTCGTCCCCATTTCTTTGTAGTCTGCGGTGGCTCACGTTCCATTGCAACGTTCATAGACAGAAGCGGAAGTCATGGAGAACTCTCGTATATGATCCACAGAGATGGTAAGTGACGATTTAATGTTCCCTCTTCAGTGGCTTGACGTTTCTTCACAGGCATCCAGTTATACGTCTACCTACTCGGTATGTTATTTAGCTCAGGGAAATGCTTATTGCGCTCATAGTGTTCCTGCAGCCATCTCATTCGCAAATGTGGCTATTATGAAGGGTCTGCCCGTAAGTTCCATCTATTGAACGGCGGGTGTACATCTTGCTAACCTCGGACATCATACCATAGTTTGAAGATACGGTTCTGTTAGCATTGTTAGTGTGAGATTTCTCTGCTGTCGTGATTCTGATCTAAGGTACATTCAGTATGCAGGCAGTGATGTATCCGGCGCTCACTGCTCGAATTGTGCTTAACATCCGAGATGTGAGCAGTCGAGGGGTGCCAACTGAATTGCACAGTGGCTTCCAGCCGCCGCAGCTCGTATTTGCTGCGCCTCTGCACCAGATGAATAACACAACGCCTACCGACTCGGACACAATCTGGACACATACGTCGTCGAGATCCCAACACACCGATGGTATCGAGAAGTCGTTTGCGTAGCCTGTTGTGATGTCATACTGATGCAGCATGGCCTGCATGCAGTTGACCGAAGTGATCCCATGGATACCTTTTTAAAGAAGTGTAGCTGTGGATGATTTGTGATACCTCCGGAATCGATAACTAGTCGAAGATTATCTTATTTTGTTTGTTCTCTTACAGAAGTCAATCCATGGTGTTGTTCTAGTATTAAGTTGTATTGAAATGCTGATTATGCAAACCGTCCGACCTTCGTTGAAGATTTGCCGAGCACCTATAAGAACAAATCTAATCTCCGCTGGAATTCCTTATGTAGATCTTTCCGAGCCTCGGTATCACTCGTTGTCTTGAATCTTTCCCCGGTGTGTCCGAGCGCAACATCAATCTGTCAAAGTCGAGGTTGACGAAAAGAAGCCATCGGCCCTCCTTGAGACATTGTGCGACGATTCTGAACCAAGCGTACATAGTGTAAATATCACCATCTCCAAAGTTCGTTGATTATCTTTCGTTCAACGTCGCCAGTGATTATCGGAGTTCGCTAGCGACCATCAGATCTGTGTCATTCGAACTCAGACGCGACGATTTGACATAAATCTACTTATACCTGTTGTGCTTTACATCGTCGAATGAATGAAAAATGGCTGCCATGAGTCAAGCTGGATGGATCGAAGAACAGAGCCTCGCTCGAATGCTGACAGAGTGCACCGCCATCACACGTGGGGTGCCAGAGGACTGACAAAAAACCCGATGTATGTTGTCGCCGGTCCGGTATCACAAAGTCACCGAATACATATGGGAAATTTGCTCTTTCCTGACCGAGTTGTGTTGAAAAGTTAATCTAGACGCATCTAAGTTACCGGGCACGTGTGAGTTTTGGCGGTGATTTACGCTACTGAGGTCGAACCCTTTGCTGAACCCTTGTTGCTAGGCATTTTAATCACGTTGACCCATAGTATAGACTTTCTATTGCGCGTCTTGATGTGGAGAGGAAACCCAAGGGGTTCGACGCCACGAAATGGTGAACATCAAGGACAGGGTAGGTGAGGAGGTTGCACAAGTCCAGGACGTTGGATAATAATCGGATGATGATGATGATGATACAGTAGCTAAGACTAACCAACCCCAGCTGAATACATAACGGTAGATCATAGCATTTTAGATCCTAAAGACCAAGTGTTCCAATCACACTTATAGGCATTAACATCTCCGTGACGAGGGCTTGGTCAATTATTTAATCGTTTCCGTAACGATACTTCCCTTAGCAAGGTGGTTTCTTAGGAGGATTCTTTCGTGAGCTTGTTTGTATGCTCGAAATCGGCCCTCACTTCCATTTGCAGGACCAGGGGATGAGCTCTGAATGATTTAATAGTACTCGGACTCCATCATTGATATGAATTGGTGGCTATCGCGGACTCACTCCTATGCGATCCAACCATGATCTCTAGTAACCATGGCATCTAGTTCTTATTTGCTAAAAGCTAAATACCATAAACGTTGCTAGGAGTGTCAGTCCCTGAGACATTTTATAAGGTTAATATGCCATCGCTGACTCGGAATCGTCCCATTTTTACAACGATATCTCTCTTGGCACAAACAGAAAAGGCTGGTATTTTTACTAGTCGCCTGCTTGAATTGAATAACTATATATATATTGAGCTTCTTGGTTGGCATCAGGGGTGCGAAGGAACTGCCTTAGCTGGTACGTATACGGTATTGTAGTTTCAATATCACCAGGCGATCACTACGGATCTCATATGCTGGGAAGTAACCAATTTACTTGAATGAAATTCTGCCAGTTGCAACAGAACGAATCCGAGTCTGTGACGCGTGGACATGATACATCAAGGATTCAGATGCTATATAACATATACCATACGAGTTTTAATGCATTTGACGCCCAGATTTGAAACACAGGAACAGATATATAAAAATATGTTTATGTCTGAGGTTTTGAGTGGGAACTGGCCCATTGGCAGTATCGTCTAGACTCTTGCTTGATCAATGATGTGCTATGAATTGCCTGTAATCGAGTGAAAAACATCCCCACCCCGTTTTCAACCTCTTACAGAACATAAGATTCGATGACTGCCCCAGCCTGTCCCTTTCAGCATCGTCAAAAAGAATGTGCCTAGGCTCATCAGTCAATCCATGCCACTACTATTCGGTGCACATTCCAGTCACTCCTTGGAAAACGACGTGTGAATTCGCGTTGAAATACCGGAGAATCCGCTGTATTTAGTGACTGGGTATTATTGTGGCAGGCAGACTGGCATCAACAGTAGTGCGTGTTTGGTTCTAGTGTAAAAATCCGTTGATCGATTGGGGAGCGTCGATATTCCTGTGTCGCACTATTCAGTAATCTGGTGATATATGTTCGAAAGTGGAACGTAGGTGGCGGGGACGGGAATGAGGGAGGCAAAAATGAAGACAATATGATAGATAAACCCGCAGCTCCATGACCACTGGGTGGTCAAACGACTCGAAGACCAGTGAGGATCAAGGGAAGTAGCTATTCAAGTCCTGTCCTACAAGGAGGTTCAGTGAGGTTCTGCGTCAAGACAGAGTGTCTGGTCCCGACACTGTTATTGATCGAATTTGCGATGAAGCACATAGATTCTTGAGTGATTACTGCGAGATAATTAGGTCTTAATGTATCGATTCAAGTGCATGGGTCGTCCGTAAACCGTGAGCGTGATGAGTCGAAGTTGGAAAAGAGAAAGGAACGAGATCGATTCAACGAGGATGCCAGTGGTTCCGGGCCAGCAATAGCAATGTGCAGTTGGGAGCAGATTATCTTCGGCAACAATCAACTCTCACTGGCAGTTGTTACGTTTCTTCTTATCTTAAATGTCGTCGCTGAGCAGAACAGTTCAGTTGTCTGTAGAAGGCATAGCCCCATATTACCACCGCGCCTGAACTCTGATTTACGGAATCCCGAAAGCTCATGGCTACCCCTATAATATTATGTGCCATAATTCAACTGTTGAAAGTTGAACGTTTCAACAACTGAGGTTGCATCGCACTTCCGCTTATTACCTTATGCTGTGCATTACATTGCGGGTATCCTGAACACGAGGCATTTTTTAGGTATGTGTTCCTCAATATTCTCCACGGCAGACGGGCCCTGAGCCCCGTAAGTAGGCAACGCCATGTTCGAGATATTTATAATTCGTGCCTGTGTCCTGATACTACCCTATACTCCGAGTCTGAAGTAACCCTACGTTCTGTTTCACCCGCCCCCTCTGAAAACAAGTCAGACAGCACCAGGTTGGCAAAAATTCAGCACAAGTAAACATCATATACGTTGCTTGGTCCAGGGTCGGTTTATATTGCTGCATCATGTTGAATCGTCTTAATATCCTTGCCACGACAATGCTATTGGGAACAGGAACGAGTGTATTTGTGGTGACTGGAATGTATTTCTAGGAGTTCTTGCCATCATGGGAGCGAGAGAACTGCTTCGACGTAGGGCCTCAGAAGTATGATATCGCACGCTATCATCAGGCGATCACTGCGGATGTCGTGCGTTGTGAATGCTACCAATTTCGACTTGCCGTTGCATTAATTTGCGTACAAAGCGGATCTATAGAGCTAGGATGTAAGTGTCGCTTGATGGCATCAAGAACATAGAAAGGGTTGTATATATCTGCTGCTCAGACTTGAAACGTAGATTAAGGTGTTTGATAGATATTATCCTGCCATGTTGATGTCACATCGGTCACGCCGGTGTCATCAACTTGGAAGTGCGTCTCTCAGAGTTTTGCACTCACCTGCTGTACGACCATCATTGATCACAATCAACGTGCACCTTTTGATAATAAACCTATTCAAGTTTGACCGGCAACTTGCTGCTTGTTTCGTATCTTTTCCTCTTCTTTCACGGTTCACAACCCGAGTTCCAGTCATGCATTACCGTATGGGGGATTTAGCAAGGATTCTTACTACCTAGGGTCATAGGTTGCGATCAACGTTCTGCATGGTCGGTGGGCTGTACTATTGACTCGTTCTGTGGACACTTCATTACGTTCTAGGATCAAAGACCTCTTGATGAGCGCCCGTATTTCTATTAAACGCTTAGCCTAAGGGCTCCAAATGCCGCTGTCTTTCCGTAACCTCACCAGCAATAGTGGCGGCATTCGTTTGGTAGTCCTCCACAAACGAGAACATCATGGACGGCGAGGCTGCTTTCCTCAGTTATTTGCGTCAGCAAACACTTTACACTGGTGTGAGTTCCTCTTTGAGAAAATGATATCTTTGCTAAAATTCTGGTTGCATAGTACATATTCGGTTCGCTTATCTTGTCCCCGCCATGCTCGTCGATTGACTGACTGATTCTGCAGTGTCCGCCAGTGCTGTATTTGTATGCGCTCACCA
>QLOR01000267.1:0-14935 GCA_003313825.1 Sarcodon aspratus
GAAGCCAAGTTCCGTTCGTATCGGAGCTCCACCGGACTTCCCTCCGTCTAAAGGATTCGGCTCTTAACAGTATATTCGAACTCACACTTCTCGCGTCTTACTGTTTAACTCTCTTACTCTCTATTCTCTCTTTACTCTTATGACTCGTACACGTTCCAAAACGAAGCACGAGGCGTTACGAGCACTCCGGCGCTCTACCGCCTCTCCCACTCGTCCTGCTTCAACTTTTGGAATTTCCGCACGACCTTCTAATATCTTTGGTTTAACGGGTGCTAACTCTTCTATTAGTACTAGGCACGCGCATATCAAGGAAGTTCCCGAGGAGACCGCGGAGACTCGTCCAAATCTTCCGACTAGACGATCTTCGTTAGAGTATGAAGATGACGTTCGTAATCTTCCTCCTCTTCCGCCCTCTCCTTCGGCTTCCCATCGGCATCCGCCTCCTAGTGATCATCCTCCCAGTGATCACCCTTCCAATGATAATCATAATCCTCCGAACCCGGGTCCCCCTCCTCCTCCTAGTGACCCCAGTTCCGACGATAATCCTGACGATAATCCTGATGATAATCCTGATGACAACCCTGATGACGATCCGTCCGAGGACTCCGACGATTCTGACGACCGCGACGGGCGTTTAGCCAACGCTCTCTCCCAGCTATCCCGTAGCTTGAGAAAGATCAACAAACCGTCCGATCCCAAAGAATCTCGAGTCAAGGTCAGGGATCCTGATACGTTCGACAGATCTGACCCTCGGAAACTCCGTGATTTCCTCGTCTCTTGTAACCTTCAGTTCCGTGATCGTCCCAAAGTTTTTTCCTCCGACGAAAAAAGAATTCTCTTTGTCATCTCTTACCTTAAGGGCTCCGCTCTTAGTTGGTTCGAACCCGGACTAATGGACCACTCCAACTCCGCACACTGGATGTGGGATTTCGAAGCTTTCATCAGCGAGCTCGAAGTTAACTTTGGTCCGCACGATCCCGTCGGAGATGCCGAAAAGGCTCTTACGGAAATATCAATGAAGGAAAATTCACGTATTGTCAAGTATAACGTTGAGTTTTGGAAGTTGGCCTCACGAGTCGACTGGAACGAGTCGGCTCTGACGGCGCGCTACTTCCGCGGACTTCCCCTTCGTCTCCGGACAGAAGTCCTGCATGACGGTAAACCAACTACGCTTCCGAAACTTCGACTAAAGGCTCAGGACGCAGATGATATCTACTGCATGATTAAGGAAGAATCTAATCAAGAGGCTCGGGCTTCCTCGTCTAAGCAACCTCAGAATTCCTCTAAAAAGGATTCAAATAAGCCATCCTCCAATTCTTCCTCTCGTCCGGACTCCTCCGCGCACTCCACCAACTCCTCTAAACCCTCCTCTTCGTCTTCAGGTCCTTCCAAGGACAAGGCTAAGTCTTACCTCGCCGGTAAGCTCGGTAAGAACGGTAAACTTACTAATGATGAACGTGAGCGCCGCATGAAGGAAAACCTTTGCCTTTATTGCGGAAAGTCCGGCCATGTAGCCAAGGATTGTTCCAAGGCTTCCGCGACTGCTCGCGCGGCTACCGTTGATACCAAGGCCGACTCCAAGGACTCGAAGTCCAAGGACTCCTCTGCGGACTCAAAAAAATAGTCAGCAGCTCTCAGGACCAATCTACCGGCACTGAGGGTTGCGTTGACCTAGACCGTGTAGTAGGACTCTGACTCAACGCTTCCGCTCTCTCGTCTCCGGACTCCTTTTTTGTCTCCCTTACTATCCCTGATATTGTTTCGAATTTACGCACTCTTATTGATTCCGGTTCTTCTCATTGTTTCTTAGATTCTAATTTTGTTAACAAATATAAAATCTCGACTTCTTCTGTTTCTCTGATCGGCCTCCGCTTATTTGATGGTTCTAGTAATACTACAATTACTCGTATAGCCACTCTTCCTGTTTTCTTTTCTTCTGGCGAAAAATTTGTCCTGACATTTTATGTTACCCCGCTTGACTCTTCCTGTTCTGCAGTTCTAGGATACAATTGGTTAAGGCAATACAATCCGTTGATTGACTGGGCCACCAACCATATCACGTTCCGGACTCCAGATTATAGAGGTCTGGCACCGTCAACACCCTCCGGTGAAGCAGCTCCGCTGCGAGATCCAACCCCTGTTATTTTGCCACCAGAACTTCCGCTCAATCCCTCGGACCTCCGTCCATCTCCTCCTCATGTTTCCTTGATTAACGCTGCAGCTTATCTCCGCGCTGCCAACCTCCCCGGTTCCAGTGTCTTCCAGATAACGCTCAACGAAATCTATGGAAAATCCTCTTCTCCTGCGGAACCTATGGACTTGTCCATGGTTCCCATCGACTATCACGAATACGCCGACGTGTTCAGCAAAAGAAAAGCAGATACTCTAGCTCCGCATCGTCCTTATGATCTCCGGATCGAGCTAGAGGAAGGAGCGACCATTCCAGCTGGTCGTATGTACTCCCTTTCTCCTTCGGAGCTTGACTCCATCCGCGGTTTCCTTGATGAACACCTCTCTATCGGCTTTATTCGTCCCTCCAAATCTCCCTTCGGAGCTCCTATACTCTTCATCAAGAAGAAGGATGGTAGTCTACGTCTTTGCGTGGACTTCCGTGGGCTTAACAAAGTAACCAAAAAGGATCGTTACCCTCTTCCCCTTGTTACTGATCTCTTAGACGCCCCGCGGAAGGCCTGGATCTATTCCAAGATTGATCTGCGCCACGCCTACCATCTCGTTCGTATAGCTGAAGGTGATGAATGGAAAACAGCATTCCGCACTCAGTACGGTTCATTTGAATGGCTTGTAATGCCGTTTGGACTTACCAATTTCCCCGCGGCATTCCAACGGTTCGTGAATGACGTCTTCGGAGACCTCCTCGACGTTAACGTTGTCGTTTACCTCGATGATATACTAATTTATTCTGATTCAATAGAAGAACATCGAGAACACGTTAAGGAAGTGTTCCGACGTCTCCGCGCCAATGGTTTGTTTGCTAATGCACAGAAATGTGACTTCCACAAAGACACAGTTGAATATCTAGGCTATATCCTCTCTCCCGACGGCCTCCAGATGGACTCCAAAAAAGTTCAAACCATTCTGGATTGGCCTGAGCCTCGTAAAGTTAAAGATATTCAATCATTCTTAGGATTTGCTAATTTCTACCGTCGTTTTATCCACAGATATTCCGATATAGTTATCCCACTCACGCGCCTCACTCGCAAAGGTGCTCCTTGGAATTTCGATGACCACTGTCGTTCTGCGTTTCACAAGCTGAAAGCAGAGTTCACCCGGGCTCCTATTCTTGCTCAGTGGACCCCCAATGCTCACATGATTGTTGAAACAGATGCCTCCGATTTTGCTCTCGCTGCCATACTCTCTGTCTACACTCCAGATGGTGAATTACACCCCGTTGCTTTCCACTCCCATTCCTTTAATCCCGCGGAATTGAACTACGACACTCATGATAAAGAATTACTTGCCATCTTCGAAGCTTTCAAACACTGGCGTCATTACCTCGAGGGTAGCGGAATTCCGGTTGATGTTATCACTGATCACAAAAACCTGGAATACTTTGCCACTACCAAGCTACTTACTCGACGTCAAGCTCGTTGGTCGGAATTCCTTTGTCAGTTCAATATGCTCATTAAATTCCGTCCCAGGAAACTTGGGGCAAAACCCAACGCTTTAACTAGACGATGGGACGTCTACCGCGAAGGGGGAAGCAGCGACTCCGTTCCCGGAACTCCCAACAATCTCCGACCCTTATTCACTCAAGAGCAGCTTTCTGAATCCCTCAGAGCAACTTATCTCGCATCCCCAGTCATACGCAGTGCAATCATCATGGATATGGAAAAACTCCACAATGATATCCGGAATTCCTTGCCACTAGATCCTCTCTCTTCCAGACAACTCCCTGTCCCCATAGATCCAAAGTGGACCCTTGGCAGTGATGGCCTCCTACGACGTTATGATCGTATATACGTCCCGGACTCTGATGACCTTCGTCTTCGAGTTCTCCAGTACAAACACGATCACATCCTTTCAGGACATTTTGGACAGAACAAAACCTTACAGTTAGTTTGTCAGGAATACTTCTGGCCGGATCTCCGCGCTTTCGTTCAGAACTTTTGCAGTTCTTGTACGACTTGCAAGCATTCTAAGGCTCCTTGACATAGACCCTACGGATTCCTTAAACAACTCCCAGTTCCAGAAAAGCCATGGAATTCCATCTCAATGGATTTCATCGAGCAACTTCCGGAATCCTGCGGATTCATGTCTATCCTTGTTATCATTGACAGACTCTCTAAGCAAGGTATTTTCATTGCTACTGTGAATGAGATAACAGCCCAGGAACTAGCGTGATTATTCGTCCTTCATGTTTTCTCCAAGCATGGAGTCCCTGAAAATGTCACTTGTGACCGGGGCTCCGAGTTTACCTCACACTTCTTCTGTTCTCTAGGTCAAGCTCTGAATATAAAGATCCACTTCACTTCTGGTTATCACCCGGAAGGCGACGGACAAACCGAACGCCTCAACCAGACACTTGAACAGTATCTTCGAATCTTCTCCAACTACCAACAAGACAACTGGTCGGAACTCCTACCGCTCGCCGAATTCGCTTACAACAATACTCCTGGTGCTACCACCGGAGTTTCTCCTTTCTTTGCTAACAAAGGTTACCACCCAAATATTACAGTTATTCCAGGACTCAATCTCGTCTCTCAACGAGCTCAGGAATATGTGGCCAACCTTGACGAGCTTCACGCGGAACTCCGTTCTCAAATGAAGCAAGCACAAAAGCATTATCAAGGTCCCGCGGATAGACGCCGGAGTTCCCCTCCTGACTTTAAAGTTGGTCAACAAGTATTTGTTCGTGCAGAGCACATCTCTACTACGAGACCTAGTAAAAAACTATCCGAGAAGTATCTTGGACCTTTTGAAATTATTGCTAGACCCGGTACTCACTCTTTTACCCTTCAGCTTCTGGAACATCTCCGAGCCATACATCCAGTCTTTCACGTTTCACGCTAGAGCCAGTGACTCCCAACGTCATTCCCAATCGCTTCCAACCTCCGCCACCTCCGGTCGAAATCGACAGCGACTTAGAATATGAAGTCTCGGAAGTCCTCGACTCCAAGATCGACAATAGACGACGTTGCAAATTATTGTATTTGGTTAGATGGTTAGGTTATGAAGGAACTGATGAGGAAACATCTTGGTTACCAGCTACAGAGATGGATCACGCCCAGGAACTCCTATCGGATTTCCATGATCGGTATCCGGACAAACCCGGTCCCTTATGATTTTGTTTATGACTTCATTTATTTCAAACATCACTTCAAAAACCTTTTATTGAGTTCTTATGATTTTTCTATGATTCTTCCTATTTCTTATTGATCACACAATTTGTTAAACACCAAGAAAAAGTCTTATATTACTATCAAAAGTCTATATTACTTATTCTTCCATAGGATCCCCCTCATTATCTTTTTCCCCTGGATCCCCTTCTCCTTGCTCTCCCTCTTCCCCTTCTTCCCCACTCCCTTCTTCGTCCTCCTCGTCAGTAGGCAGGTCCGGATATTTCCA
The DNA here is from genome assembly GCA_003313825.1 of Sarcodon aspratus. NCBI lineage: Eukaryota > Fungi > Basidiomycota > Agaricomycetes > Thelephorales > Thelephoraceae > Sarcodon > Sarcodon aspratus. Next base: position 5,587 of record QLOR01000267.1, read on the forward strand.
CCGGTTCCCTGTCACCGGATCGGTGACTGACTGAGAATCCCATCGGACTCCCTTGGCCCTAATATACTCGCGGAACTCCTTCCGCTCTGCCTCCAAGAGAACCGCCTCTGCCCGCACCTTCTCATCCAGCTTTGGAATCCCGAATAAGGTACTCGGCCCTTCTCCAGGATAATCCTGGTTGCCACCGTACATCTGGTCATCCAAGACCATCTGGATGTTCCCAAGGACTCCGAAGATCCCCTGGGCGGCGTACACCAAGTCCCGAAGGGACTTCGCCACATCCCCCAGCAGCGCGTTGGTCTTCGCTTCCACGGAGCTTGCCGGATTGGGTACGCACTTGGCCTTGGCTCTGGCGCAAGGTTGGTAGGCGGATTTCCGGCGGCTGACCTCCTTTGTGCAGACCGCGCCTGCAGTCTGCGAGCATCTATGACAGGCATTAATAAAGAAAAGAAAGACAATTAAGGAGTTGGACTCACCTCAGGCAGGCTGGCTCCATCAGCACCAGCGCTGCTACCTCAGGAGTTCCGACAGACCCCGCTACCTCTTCGTCTTCCTCACCATCCTCCACGATGAAGGAATCCTTTCTTTTCCGGGACCTCTTCGTTTTCTTCGAAGGGCCCGTCTCGGCCTCCTGCTCCACTGCCTTCCTCTTTCCAGCCTTCTTCTCCCGGCGACGGGCCTCCTCGGCCTCCTTCTCCTCGGCCTCCTTGGCGGCAGCTTCAGCTGCCTTGGCTACAGCCTCAGCAGCCTTCCTCGCCTCCTCAGCCTTCCTTTTGGCCTCAGCCTCCGCTGCCAACTGCGCCTTCTCCGCCTTCTTCTTGCGACGACGTTCTTGCTTAGCAGTGAGTTTGTCGCGAGCATCCTGGGCAGCGGCCTCCGCGGCGCGCTCGAACTGAGATGGCGTAGGGGACGGCGAGCGGGATGGAGAAGACATAGCAGAAAAGTTTTAAAAGGAGTAAGGCGGGGGGCGGGAAAGAAGTGGAATACCAAGAAAGATACTCACACCAGGTATTTGTACCCGGACTCCCGTGGGTCATTGTTTGGTTATTTGGTCATGTTATTATTTGGTCACGTTTATTGTTTGGTCACAATGGCGCCTCGTGGGCTCGGCGCTAAGGGGGAAGCACTGTCAAGATCCGTTCCAAGTTCCTCAGGGATTCCGCTCGGACTCCGTTATGGTTACGTTTTATTGTTTTGTCTTTGTTTTATGTTCTTTGATTATTCACTTTAGTAAAATCAGTTGCATGTTATTCTTTTGTCCTCCGGCTTATAGGCATTCCGAATTACCGCTCCATAGGCACTCCGCTTTTATCACATTTGTGTTATGATTACTTTTCGTTATTACTTTTGATTACTTTTCCTTATTACGATTCCTTTGGACTCCTAGTATATAAACCGTAGTACTTCGTTTGTATTCTGCAGTTCGAATATCATCCCAGACTCGCATCCTCGTCCCTCTTAAGTCTCATACTCCTCGGAGTTCCTGTTGTTTGTTGTCTTCTTGAAATCGGAACCAGTGACGCGGTGAAGGGCGCAACTTCTTATAAGTTGAAGCCAAGTTCCGTTCGTATCGGAACTCCACCGGACTTCCCTCCATCTAAAGGATTCAGTTCTTAACATAGTCCAAATACAGAGGCTTGCTGTATATACAGTGCGTGGCTGCCCGGAAGGCTCTAGGGAGCTTGGACTGAATTAAGACATGTCCGGAGCACCTCCTGGATCAAATCTGTGCCAGGCCAAACCACATTGCAAGTAGCATTAGCAAGCACCTGGTCAAGTAGTGCAAATGCAGAAGTTTGATGTATATGTGATGGGCAGGGCCCGGCAGGCTCTAGGAAGCTTGGACTGAGTTAAGACATGACCGGAGCACCTCCTGGATCAAATCTGTGCTGGGCCAAACCACGTTAGAAGTAGTATAGAAGGGACCTAGTCAAGTAGTCCAAATGCAAAGATTTAATCTACATGTGATGGGTAGGGCCTGGCAGGCTCTAGGAAGCTTGGCTCCTCTCTGGCCTGTCCATTACAAACGAGAAATTCTCCTGGCTCGTATACCCTGGCCTGTCCATTCCAAACGAGAAATTCTTGTGGCAGGTATGACCCCGGTCTGTCCATCTGAAATGAAAATTTCTCCTAGAAGATATACCCCGGCCTGTCCATTACAAACGAGAAATTCTTGTGGCAGGCATGACCCTGGCCTGTCCATTTGAAATGGAAATTTCTCCTGGCAGATATACCCCGGCCTGTCCATTACAAACGAGAAATTCTCCTGGCTGGTTTACCCCAGCCTGTCCATTCCAAACGAGAAATTCTTATGCAGGCATGACCCTGGCCTGTCCATTTGAAATGGAAAATTCTCCTGACAGACATCCCCCAGCCCCCCTGTTTCAAACGAGAAATTCTCCTGGCTGGTATACCCTGGCCTGTCCATTTGAAACGGAAATTTCTCCTGGAAGACATACCCCGGCCTGTCCATTACAAACGAGAAATTCTTGTGGCAGGCATTACCCTGGCCTGTCCATTTGAAATGGAAATTTCTCCTGGCAGATATACCCCGGCCTGTCCATTACAAACGAGAAATCCTCCTGGCAGACATACCCTGGCCCCCCTGTTTCAAATGAAAAATTCCTATATGCTACTCCAGGCTGGCCTGCCCATTTAAAACTGGTAGAATATCTTCATTGGCCCTCCCATTTGTAACAGTGAATATCATTTGATGGGCCCTGGTCTGGTTGACCATTGACTATGTAAGAATCTCACACCCAGGCTGTCCGTTAGGAACGGGGTATATATGCTGCAAGGTGTGCAGCAGGAGTGATCACATCTTCAAGAGGCCCTTGCAGCATCTTCCCATTCCACTCAGCATGAAATGCTTGAGGATCGATGAGGTCGATCGTGGGCATCTGAAGAAAATTCTGCATTACTCGCCATTCCTGGGCCATGCGACCATCACTTTTCTCTCTATCATTGTGTGTAGGGAAAAACCCCATGAGAAATAGTTTCCAACGTTTCGTTGTGGAGCACTCCGGAGGCTTCTCCAGCCGCTCAACAAATGAAATCCATCTGAGCTTGATTGTAATCCATGCTCCTACGTAATTCTGCAAATGCTCGAAGGACTGGAGGGATTCAAACATTCTGGGGTTGGGCACAAAGAAGGTGCGATCATGTAAGGTCTCATTGGAAATAAAAGAGAGACCACGACGCCAACCTGCACTCGGAAGTGGAAAGCAGGTTTGACGTAAGTCTGCTGGTATCCCCTCTGGCTGGACAGCTGATTTGCAAAGTAACTTTCAGTCATAAGTATAATTGAAAACTAATACACACTTACCTAAATTGACTGTGACTTTCTTCTGTTTTCCATCGGCTACACCAGAGTTTTGCTCCTTGGAAGACCATTTCCTTTTCTTTGAGGTCGTCCCATTATCGTTACTGCCACCTGACGCATTGCTAGATTCCCCAACAGAAGGAACACTGCCACCCAACATATTGCTAGATTCTCCAACTGAAGGAACACTGCCATCGAGGGAGCAGTGTCTGCTCCAGTCATGCAAGTAAGATAAGTATTTTCTGGCCCATGAGTCGCCATCATAAATAATAGAGTGGCCGATCGCGGGCTCATTGCTAAATTCTGTGGGCCGGATGATATCCTCAGCGTATAGAAGTTTCACGTTATAAACGTATGGTGAGTCTTTTGCTCGGATAGTCCAAACTGGGATCCCCATCTTATAAACTTCTTGAGTGAGGTCAGACGTGAAGGTGAAACATCCCATTAAACTCAAGTCGACTTCATGATTGTCATGATTCGACAGGCGTGGAAGAAATATCGTGTAATAATCCATATAAGCCTGGATCTCGATGGTGAAACGAGCCACCTGCGCTAAACGGTATTTGAGGCCAGGTAGTGGTTCCAAACTCTTGCACAGCAACAAGTACGCATTGTTGAATCGACCTGCCAAAAACCGGAGGTGCCCGTTGATATGTCCAACCTACTGGCAACCTAGGAGATAGCTATATGCCTATAGTTGATACAGTAAGTCTAGTGGGGGTTGCAAGGTGATCCAATAGAAGTCAATCAACAACCTATGCTCCATGATCTGAAGTGCGATGTTGTGCGATGAGGTACAAAGACAATACAATGTTCGAAGTAATAGGGCGATGGCGATAATGAAGGTGAAGAACGAAGACAATATATGAAGACGAAGGTGATGGTGATGGCAATGGCAATATACTAAGACGATGACGAAGGCGATAGAATTGAGCGAAGACGATGACGACGAGAGCGCACGATAAAATATCGTAAGACTTGGGCAATAGAAATTGAAACGAAGGGACGAGAGGTGAACTAAATTGTTTTTTTGTGAACTTGTTACAGGCTTTATATAGCTAAAAATTGTGTGAAACTATCTAAAAATGAAGCTAGTAGAGATAATGAAGATAGGGGTGTCACAGAGTACAAAAGAGAACATTGGGACAGTCAAAATAGTATCTAAACTGCAAAAATACTTCGAAAAAATCAATAAAAGAAATAATATCCTAAAGTAGAAGGTGTTGTGACCGTGCGAAATGAAGGATTGTTCATATTACTATAAAAGGAAATCGATCGAATCAACATTGCGAACAATAGATCGGGATTTTAGAAGGCAAAGATGACTAAAAAGTGATGACAGATGAAATATAGCATGTGCATGGTGGAGCGAAACTGATCATAGTGGAGTGAAGCTGGTCATAGTGGAGTAAAGCTGGTCATAGTGGAGTATTGAAGTGATTTCAAGGTGTTTCAAAGTGTGGGAGCGGCTGATGAGGGGAATAGAAGGGATATAGTGATAATCGAAGGTCCTAGTGTTTGAAGCTAGGGCGAAATGTCGAACAGTGTCTCGAACAATGCGAATAATCGACATGTTTTGACATGGTGCGATATTCTTCGGAGTTTTGCCATTGTCTTTTAGAACACTATTTTGGGAGGACATTAGCTGTTTTCGACCCTAGAATCAATAGAGGTCGTATCATTCTCCTCCTCACTGAGACTGTGACTGTCCTCAGTCACAATGGGGACATGTGGCTGTAGAGGACTATAAAGGGAAGTCAAATTTTCATCGAAGTTATCTTTTGCTCCTTTGATCTGCTCAAGTATCCAAATCATCTTCTGCGCATTTTACCTCGAATTTTTATCGCTCTTGTCGCCAAAATGTCGATTGTGTCATCAACAAAACTGTCCTCAACCACACTCGCCATTATCGCAGGTTCGAAGAAGTTGCTTGTCAACCAAATGAAGTCATTGCCTGATGGAAATTCGACTAATCGTGAAGATGTCGAGGTGTGGGGAAAAAAATTCGTGGATTTGATGGTAAGTGGACTTCGATAGTGTTCGAACTGATCATGGTGCTAATGGGTCATGATAGGAGGGTTATACTGAGGTGATGAATATGTATGAGCAAGAGGTGTTCAGCGATCCAGAGATCTTCACACTGCTGGAAACAGCGCGAGAGATGTTCGAGGCCTTCGAAGAGATCGCATGGCTTCCTTGGGCAGGTGAGATATTAATGCCGGAGTTCAAAGCGGTACACTTGGCCAATGAAGCTCGAAAAGAAGGAGAAGAGATCGCAAGGATAGAGGTGTTGATTGAGGCGAAGAAGGCTGATCGAGATGCTCAGGTGGAGGTGTTAAGCGCAGATTGGGTCGCGAAGAGGATCATGATGGCAGAGTTTAAGGAGAAGAGTTTTCAGCTAGAGAAAACGTTCGAAGAGTTCGAAGATAAAGAAGAGGTAATTGAAGAAGGTAACAAGGGCATGGAATTAGAAGAAGAGAAGAAGGCCGAAGAAAAGGAGAACAGGCAAAGGCCTCAAAGGAAAGCAGCGATGAAAGTGATCGAACTCGAAGGCAATAATAAGATCGAAGAGGCCAAACAGATCGAAGAGGCCAAACAGATCGAATTCGATGAGTCGATGGTAGATTCTGAGACGAAGGAGGGTACTGGAACTAGAAAGAGAAAGAGAGAAAACTCTGAAGCAAAAGTGAGTCAGCAATGTTTTTCGAAGAAGATCGAACTGATAATGTCTTTTATGTGCTTTGTTTAGTGTGATAGATGTGCAAGCTTCAAGATACCTGCTGACTGTGTGCAAAAGAAAGGAGACACAAAGTGTGGAAAATGTAGGATGGACAGGCAGGCATGTTATTGGAACAATGTGACCAAGGCAGGTTATCATAGAGGTGATATGAAGAAGGCAAAGATTTTCGAAGTAGAGGATGATGAAATCGATGAGATCGATGAGATCGAGTCAAGTATTGGGACTGTGGAAACTTCAGCTGTGAGGACGCTGAGAAAGGGGAAAGGAAAGGAGAGTGCTGTGGATCGCGAAAGTGAGCTCGAAGCAATTCGAGTTGAGATAGTGAGTCTCGCAGGTCGTCGTCGTGTAATCGAGGCTATGGAGAGGATGTTGGAGGACAGGGTGAAGTCCTTGTCAAAGTAATTTCGCTTTTTCATCATCTATTCGCAACTTCTATCCTCCTGTAACAGACTCTTTTTGTGTTTTGTGAATTCTTTTTGTTTGTCTTTGAAAAATATAAATGAGATGAGTTTTGTTTGTGAATATCGAAGTGTGAAAAGTCGAAGTTAAAGCATAGAAATGAAATGAGAATAAAAGGGAAAGGCTCAGTAAATCATCATGGCCGAAAAACCCTTGAAGGTCTTGCGCAAACATCGCTAAGCAATATTGCAACTTATTGAAGTGCATAAATCAAGTATCTGTGTCCATCTCTTCATCATCGACATCGCTGTCCATCTCGGTGTCTTTGGTTTGTTCTAATTTGCGTAGACGAGATGTGTCAATGTCTAGAAGGTTGTCTGGTATCAATATTGAAGCTCGAGGGTAATAAGGGAGAAGTCGAAAGGCTGCTACTGGTTGATGAAACACTGTGCCATCTAATTCAGAAACAATGTAAGCACCGCCGAAATTGCGCGAAATAACTATAAGAGGTCCAAGACATCTCGCTCTCATCTTTCGATTAAGAGACTTTTCGATCTGCGTATTTCGCATGAGTACGAGATTTCCACACTTGAAATCATAATCATGAATAGTTCGTTCGTGTTCGTGTTCGAAGCGATGAGCTGCAAGTCTTCGAGCATTGTAGACCTTCGAATACAGCTGATCAATGTCTTCAGATTGTTTCTGTAGTACGATGGCTCTTCAAGCGATGAGATCTGTACTCGAAAGAATAGACTCTGGTGCTGGCTGTAGATAGGTTGCTTTGAAAATATCGAAGGGGAAGACTGGATGGGATCCTGTAATAGCAAAGTATGGTGAGCAGCCCATTCTTTTGCGAAATGTTACTCTTTCTGCCCAAAAGACTGAGTGAGCCACTAGGGACCATTTCTTTTGATCACCATCAGCTGCCTTGAAGAGAGACTGTCGGACATCGAAGTGCGATTGTTCGATGATTCCATTCGCACGAGAGTTGTACCCACTAATTTGAATGTGTTTGATCTGGTACTGTTTTGCGAGATAATCGAGGGCCTTGAGAAATGCAGCACCATTATCAGTGACGATTTCGCGAAGTGAGCCCCATCGACAAAGGACATCTTCGAAGATCCAATCTCCTATAGTCTTCGCAGACTCTGTTCGAAGCATTTGAAACTCTGGATAATTAGTTAGCGAACATCGACCTTGGAGAATATACTTAAACGATCCAGAAGCTGGCATGTGCATGGTGTCTATGAATATCTTGGCAAATAAGGGTGCAGGAGTCGCGACGATGGGAGGGATTAGAACATTTTGTGTTTGACGGACTTGGCAGAGATGACATGTTTGAACGAACCACATGATGTCTGCTTTCATGTTAGGCCACCAAAAGCGTTGCAAAACTATCGCATGAGTTGCAAAGACTGCTTTGTGTCCTATTTTATCGTGGGCAGATCAAATGGTTTCGAGATGTAATCGAGGGTTGACTATGAGTTTGTGGGCTCCTTGTGCATTCTTCTTCCACAGACAATCTTCGTCGAGGAAGAATTCGGTGCAATATCGAAGGAATGTTGTGTACTCGGAGTCAGAGAGTTTGTCTGGTTGAACTAGGTCGCTAAGCCATTTTCGAACCTTGAGAAGTCTAATATCGTCATGCTTCGCATGTTCAGATCAGGGGACTAAATCATAAGAATCTTCAGGAGAGGAAATGTCCTCCTCACTGAGATTCGAAGTAAGGGAGAAAGTATCAAGAGAGTATGGATGGGGAGGAAAGGGAAGTGGATTAATCTGATGGATAAAGCCATATAGCTTGTCGATCCAATCTTCGAACTCTTCTTTGGTGTGTTCGTCGTCAATATCGCCAGGCTGTTGAGGTCTTCGAGAGAGTCCATCAGGTCCATGATGTGTTCCTGGGACATGTACAAGAGTGAATTGAAACGAAAGGATCGCAACAATCCATTGATTGATACTAGCACTAGGGGCAATGTCTGGATTAGAAAGCATGCCTTTGATATACCTAGCATCAACTTCGATAATGATATTGCGAACACCAATGAGATATAGTCGAAGGGCTCCGAGGGCTCGAAATAAACCATAGAGTTCGAGCTTGGCTTGCGAAAATCTTGATTCTCTGTCATTTAGAGTTATTGAGCCAAATCTGCTAAAGTATCGTTTTCGAGGTTTAATTTCGTCGCATTGACACAGATAGAAGCCAACAGCAATAGAGGACATATCAACAGCTAGGATGACTGGGGCTGCAGAGTTGTAATTGATAGCTCGAAGTGTGGTCGATTCGATGAGAGCTTGTTTGAGGTCTTCTTGTGCTGATATCTGAGCAGGACCAAATTCGAAGGGGATGTCTTTTCTAGTGAGATAGACAAGAGCATTCGCGCGATGTGCGAAGTTTCGAATGAAGATTCGACAGACTCCTAGAGTACCTAGAAATGCTCGAACATCTGTTAGTGACGTGCAAGGTCCCCAATTTGTGATCACATGAATTTTCAACTCATCAGGCAGTCTGCCTAGAGGTGTGCATCAATGACCTAGCACTAAAAACTCTGGAACACAAAGGAAAAGCTTGTGACCACTCACTGGAAGCATAACCAGATATTGTTGGGTACAATATACTAACAGTCTCCTATAATCACTAAAAATATTGTCTACATATCCTTAAGCTGTTGTAGATATCAATTGTCAAACAGTTTATAAAGTGTCGCTTATATATTGTTAACAACAACAATCTAACAATATATTAACTCTTAGTAGAGTCTTTCTATGGTGGTGTTAGCATGGCGTTAAGATACTATATATAAAATATTGTTGCTGATGATATTTAATCTGTTTCAACTTACAATTATTTTAATATTGTTAGAGAGTTGTTAGAATATTGGGCTCCT
>QLOR01000270.1:0-10583 GCA_003313825.1 Sarcodon aspratus
CTCTTTTCTCCCTCTCCCTCTCTCTTGCGCGCGCGTGCGCGGTGCGTCGAGAGGAGGGGGTTGGGGTCGATAATGGGTGATATGTGTTTATATATGTGTGTGTGTGTGTGTTTTTTTTTGGTGGGGCATAGATGGAGTTATGCTACATCCGTTGCGTCTCCGGCTCCGCTACTTGCTTTTCAGGTTGACTTTGGTGGGTAAGAAGAAGGAAGAGAGGACTCGTGCGAGGCAGATGTGGTTGGAGGGTTTGGCGCCTGTTGGATCAGGTGAGGTTTTTTTTTTTTTCATGGGGGGGGGAAGGGGAATGATGTGTTGAGGGGAGTCGTGATTGACTGTTTGTGTGTTTGTGTGTTGCAGATCCGTGGGCTGTTCAGTTGAAGGCGAGTAAATGGGCCGGGCCGGATGATTGTGATTTTTATTTGCATTTGAGTAATTCTTCCTATGCAAAGGTGCGTATATGTGTTTGTGCGTGTTTGTGTTTGTGTGTGAGGGATGCGAGATTGGAGGTGCTGATGGGTTCTTCTTTGGATAGGTGCTTGATGAGGTACGGATGAACACTGCGTTAGTTTATTTTCCGAGTATATTTCGGGCAGGTGAGTGTTTGTGTGGCTTTTTCAAGTGTTTAACTAAATGAAATGGTGGGATGTGTTTTTCTCTTCTTCTAAAAACAAAAAAAAATAGGTTGCTGGCTCGCGCTTGGAGCGACACATTACACGTTCCATCGTGAGATATCCATGTTTGCTAGCTACGAGATGCGTGTGAATATTGCGAGTTGGGATGATAAATGGGTATGTGTCCTTTTCATCCGTTGGCTTTTTCTTGGCTTCTCATCCCGTCTTGACCAACAACGTCCAAAAAAAAAACACAGATATACATAATAACTAGATATGTAACTCTTCCCAAGAACAAAAAGCAACAGAAGAACAAGGACACCAGCACAGTGCCATCCAAGGACTCCGCCCCCGTCCCCATCCTCCACACACCCGCACTCGAGAGCTCGACGCCCATGAGAACAAACCCCGCCTCTTCCCCCGCTGCCCTCAAAGCCCTCGCCGAATCGAGCCTCCGCAAGACAGAACCCGACGGCGCCATCCTCAACTGCATCAACGTCTCCGAGGTCTGCGTCAAGAACGGCCGCATCACCGTGCCGCCCGCCATCGTCTTCGCCTTGAACGGGTTCTCCGTTCCCTCATCTGTACCCGGGACGCCATACTCGCATAAGAACCCGCCGCCGCATATGGAGAAGGCGAGGAAGCTGCTGGCGAATCCGCAAGAGGCCAAGGCTTTTGTATGCGGTGGATGGCGCGATGTGCCTGAGGAGGAACGGTGGTGGGAGCAGGCTCTTGGCGGTGTCGTTGAAGAGAAGAGGAAAGTTACCCTGGAGTTGGTCCAGGACATTCGACAAGGGATGGCTGGTGCCAAAGCAGTTTATTAAGGACTTATTTTTTGTTGCTTAGAGGTGTTGGCAAGAATAGTTTTTGTTATTTTCATAGATATATCGATACCTTTTATTTATGTATAAGAGAGTTTTGAACTGCTAATAAAATGCATACGTTCGTTCGTAGAAATACACTTATATTTACACCCTGACTAAAAAATACAATAGCTATACAAGCGGGATGCTGGCGACAGACACGTACTCGCCCTCAGCGCCCCAGCTGCCCATCTCACAAATCTGGATTTGGTCGATATCCCACGTTCCAAACTCTACGGTCTTCAGGGAACGCCGCTGAGAGGTTTGACGATCAATCCTTGACGATACGTTTGACCCTTCCGGCAGCGATTTATCTCGAAGAAACCATGGAGCCTGGACGAGCTCCCTGTAGGAAATGGGCAGTCGTTTCCCACCTCGTGGTTTCGGTTTACGATACGTAGTGTTGATTATCGTGCAATGAAGCTGCGTGTGAGTAGATGTGTAAGAAAAAAAAACAAAAAGTTGTAACTACCACGGCGTGATAGAACGTACCTTCAAAGGCCGATCTTCAACCACGAACCCAGCATTCTTGAACGAACCATGGATAAAATCTATCACAAAACCATGCAAATGTTAAAACGAACCCCATATATACCAGAAAAAAATCTCCAAGACTCACCACAAATCTCTCTGAACCTTCTTGTCTCCCAACTCGCAGCATTTTTAGAATTCCCTTCTTCAGGGCCAATCCAAACAACATGCGCCATATCGTTCTTCTCCATCTTCATAACATCCATAGCGTCCAACGTGACGCGTACTTTGCGTGATGATGAAGCACCACGACCACTTGGCTGTAGCTCAGAGAGAGGAGGCGGTTTCGCAAGAATCTCATGCACATGCGGTTTCAGGCTCTGCAACAGAGCAATCGCAGCCCGGAGCGTCATCACAAGGGCTCCTGCACTCGACTCTGCAGAATCGAGCGCCATGACTCCTAGCGTGAAATGTAGTCGCCTGCTCGGAATGACGACCGACTTGTCCAACCCAGAAATCGGGGGATCCGTTGCCAGCAACGACGTGGCAAAGTTGTTCATTTTGGTCCGGAGATCTGCATGGTGTCCCTACACAAAAATTTGCAAAGATTGGAAAGAGGGTGGATGTTATGAGGGGAATATGGTTGCATACGATTGGGAGAGCGAGGACTTCTTTGAGCGGTTAGTGGGCTCCATGAAAGGAGATGGGTGAAAGTTGGACTTGCAATGCGTTAGACGTGGTTTGCGAGACATGTCTGGAACTGCAGTGGTATCTGAAAGGGAATCGGAGGGTCTTCCTTCTCTCCCTCTTCCCCTCCCTCGCCATGACGTTCCTCTTGCGTGTCCCCTTCTGGTCGCGTGCGACAAAGATGAATGCATTGATTGTACAAAGGTTTCGGAAAGGGCAAGCCTGACGTTTCCTATCAAGATCGTGATGCCGTTGTAATAGATAGATCTTTTCGAGTTCGCTCGTAACAAGTAAGTGACTTCAAGTTGGCTAATTGTAAGACTGCCGGCCGGACGCTCCAGCAGCTACGCCAAAAGGCAGAATAATTAACAGTTGTACTGTTGACTACCGAACGGTATATATAGACGAGTATGGAAATCCGTCGTAAGCGTAGTCTTACATTGGGCCCTTCTTGCTTCTTCACTATTCTGATTTTTCGTTAGCTTATACGCACTCTCGATGTCTGACTCGTAGGTCTTCTCTTGAGACAGAGGGATTTGCACTGACAGGATGTCGGTATAGGAGACAAATGTCTTGGCTACTGCCAGAGTTCTGTTATTATCTGTAAAAACGGAACCAATAGATAAAGCTCTAGATAAACATACACAAACAATATAACTCGATGCGCCTCCAAGTTCATGGTAAATTAATTCAGAGTTGTCTTAGGATCTATTCCAAACCCCTCCACTGCCTTTAACCCCCTCTGAATACTGCGCTCCACATTCTTAACTCCAGAAACATGTCCATTGCCTTTCGTACGCCGCTCGTTCTTCTTGAAATCCTCAACCAGTTGACACATGCCCATTAGAGACGTCCAAAGAGGGTTATATCCCAACCCTCCTTTCTCTGGGGGGGCCATGGCCCTAGAGTTATCGAACGCAAGGTGTACGTTTACCAAGGCCCACATCGATGGTTGGAGACTGAGTAAGTTGCCCTTAACGCGAGGGAAGAAATAACTGAGAATTTTGAGTGGGGACGAAGTAGAATTATTGAGCATGTTGACAAAAAGGTAATACGGTTCGACGACGTGTGCAAGTAACAGCATGGCCGTGGATGACAGGTATATGACAGCGCATTTTCCGTCCGTCAAGACAGTCGAAGCGATGTAGGAATCGTTATATGTGACGGGGGGACCCGCGTCCGACACTGCGAAAGCTTTCCCCCCAATATCTGGGTTAGTGCTACCTTGGCTAAGCTCCAACAGCCGTTGTTCATAACATAGATGAGCGAGAGAACAATTCTCAACATGAACAAAGCTATGACACACGTCCGGAACCCAAGTCGGAAAATTCTTGGTTTTCATCTGAAACTCGCAGAGAAAGTCTCCGATACCGTATATGCCATTCCCAGGTCGAATGCATCCTGTGCGAAGAACCTTGCCTCCAGTGCCCACAGAACGGTCGGCTGAGCGTACGAGTTGCTCTCCTTGGTATTTTGTATAAGCGTAGTTGGAGAAGAAATGATTGTGAGGTTTAGATGTGTGATCGTCATCGTCACGAATTATTTGAACGAAATGTTTCGGCTCTTTCTCCCATGGCGCGAGCAAAAAACGAGTGTTTCTGACACCGACGGATCCAGACGAGGTGGTGCATAGAATTGTGGCCCCGCATGCACGCGACGCATCGACGACATTTTTAGCGCCGATGACGTTGACCTTGGCAGAGAGTGGGACAAGGGATATGTCCCTCTCGTAGAACCGAATTGAAGCAGCAGTATTGAAGACTGTGACTTCTGGTTCTGGGCTTTGAATGCCAGACCAGTGCTTCGTAAACGCTGCGCGAACAGAGTCTGCGTCCGAAATATCCGCTTGGACAAACTCTATGTCGTTTGCTAACCCAGTCTGGAGGTCAAAGTGAGTTGGAGGGCGGATATCCACGATGCGTATATGTTTTGGATCTTCTCCTCTTTTTAATAAATGAGTTACTATCCATCCTCCGAGAAATCCTCCCTAATGGAACGATTGAGCATGGTACAGATGCTGAATTACGTAGCTCAAATAGCACGTACTCCACCGACAACGATATATCTTCTACCCGTTTTGGGAGGTAATGCGCTCGTTATATCGACTGGGTCGGCTGCCAAGTCTCGTGCAGTAGCTCGAATCGCCTCTGGAGTGAACCTTTCTGCGGATATCGCTGCCATCTCAGCAGGAAGGCGCATGATCTTCTTGTCGTTGTGTCGTACATAAAGATACAGCAATACGGGGAGGGCGGATATAATTAGGATGGTGGTAAGACTGGGCATCTTGCCAGCAATGGCTGGGGAATTGTGGTGTCAGGATATGCAGTCCAAGTCCAAATTTGGGATCCATTGAATAGAATGATCGGCCCATACTTATTGCTAATAAAGCGCTAACGGATTGAACAATTCTACAACACAACATGTCAAATCCGCCCTACTACCCTTAGACTTGGGAGTCCGGAGCCGGGAATTCTGTGAGCTCCAGATCAAGTACGCATACTAGGTAGAAGGCCGGATAGTACGTCAGCTACGTCTTTTGCATTGCGGAAATCAATAATGATCTACGCAGTGAGTGGAACTTCTCGGCATCACTCTATCACAATCATTGAACGATCCATGGGAAATGGTAAATTCCTTGCTCTCCAGAGATGAAGATGTTCGTGTGTTATACGATAACAGAAGCTTCAAATGAGATTTACAAATGGATACGACAGTAACAAGTGGATTAGTGAATTGCAGGAATTTGTGTCTTTGAAGAAGGGATCCCGTTGTTGTTACTAGTAGAAGAGAGTGGAAGGTTATCACGGCCTGGTAACTAGTAGGCTATGCAATTATGTGTGTTATTCTTTTCTTCGAATGAAGTCGTATCCGACAATATGGAGTTCAGGTCAGTATCTGCTTGATACCGTTGATGGAGAAAGTATATGAAAGCGTGAAAGCAGACTGTGGGTCAGTGCAAGCCTGAGAGTGCAGTGTCGAGTCTAATTATGAAATGAGCCAAGTACTACATTATGATTTGGTCGTCCAGTTGGTGGGACCATATGAGAACGGTGTGAGCCTAAATCATATCGTTCTTACCTTTTGTAACAAGCACATTGTCGTGCAGATATGGAGCCCTCCATCCTCTCGACCATGTATTGAATGCCGTACCACGTCATAGTACTTTTCGGCAACCCCCTTGTCCGAGATCTTACCGTTTGATTAACGGAACTAGAATCGGACGGAACAATCACGCTCCTGCTTGGGCTTACAGTAAAGATAGACATCGCCATATGAAGAAACAAACTCTACGATGTCGCGCACGACTTCAATTGAATAGACAGAAAAATACATGCTGATAGAACCTAGTCGCCTGGAGCCACTCAGCAACCCGATCTACCTTTCACTCCCGGGCCCTTCTTCTAACGACAACTGGCAAACTTCCCTTCCTCAAAACCGCATATTCTAATATCCCATCAAACCACTTCCTAGTGTCGTACCCTTCGGCAAATCTCATTTCAAGCTTTTGCATCATATAGCAAATGCCCGTCTTCATCTCTTTGAGAGCAAGTAATTTACCGACGCAGTTAGCAGGACCATATGAGAACGGCACGAATGCATCCATGTCATGCACAAAATCCTTTGGACGGTTAAGCGAATCTGGAGTGATCGGTGAGGCTGGAGACGATGGAAGGGCAACATATTCCTTATTCTCGGCAATGAGCCATCGTTCAGGCCAGAAAATTTCCGCGCCAGGAGAGAAGTTTCGTGGGTCGCGTTGGATGGAATAGAAATGTGCAGAGACCGCTGTTCCTTCGGGAATGTAGCTGCGTGCACAACACATTTTACTAAGTAAAAAAATAAGAAGGAAAGAGTATGCTTACTAGGATCCTATCATCTTTGCGCCCATCCCTTTGTAGCATGCTCGTTGACTTCCTCCCGGGACAACAGCGAACAATCGTAAGGTTTCGTTGCTGTAGAACGGAAAGAAAAAAGAGTAGAAGTATTCATGAAGATCTGAAGCGATAAGAAAATAACAATTACTGACATGCACGCATTCAAATACGTCATCTCTCCATGGTACTTGGTGCTTAACCCATCCTCATCCGCAGGATAAAACTTGTCTACCTCTGCTTGTAGGAGAGCATACGCCTGGGGGTTTGACATGAGGAAGAAAAATAAGTTGCTAAGAGTAGTTGAAGTCGTATCGGAACCTAAAGTAGACGTTGGTCATCGTATGGAGCGGTTCAAATAAGAGCATACCTGCGCCAATAGCCAGTACTCCATCTGATAACACTTGTTTTATACTGGGAGGTTCATTGCTGACGCCACCCTCATCAAGCTAGGTTTCCAAAGTAGAATTAGCATTGCCGGACAGATGTGCTTGAAGGATGAAAGAAAGTACCAAGTGATAAAATAAATCCTTGGTCTGTGAGCCCATCTGTCTTCGTTTCTCAACTTGTACGTCGCCTAAGCGGTTGAAGTCGATCAAGCCACTGGTAAAGTATGTGAACATATGGGTGAACGGATTCACCCAAGGTATACGTCCAAAGAATGCTCCAGAGCTACAGAATAATAAATGCGTTGATCAGATATTAGGGAGGAAGAAGCAATCTCACTAGAAGCCTTTGTCTTGAAGTTTCCAAAGATTGTCCATGTCGCCGTCACGCAACATTTCAGTGCCTCCACCGAAACTTTGAATAAAGGTCATTCGTGACCTGCAAGGTTGGAAGCAAAGGGGAAATTGCTTACGCCATATCGCTCATGAAATCATACCTGCGATCAAGCCGCAGTAAGTATTCAAATATCGCGACGCCGTGAAATATTACGAAACGCACGCGAAATAATTTAACGTCATGGACAGATCGACAGTCGATCCTGCACTACCCACAAGCCGCTCAACAAGTTGTGTGACCCGTTTGTTGATGATCGGTTCGTAATCTTTCAGAGCCGTAGCGTTAAGACCCCGTTGCCAATGAATTCTGCGTTGCATGTGTAGCTTGCGATCACCGATGGCGACAAGATTGGGGACCTCCCATTTCAACCTCCGACCCTCATGTTCTGTACGAGAACAAGATATATGTTAACGCGTGGGAGAACACAGTGAATCAGCTGGAAGCTTACCAGGACCCTTGGGTAGACCGTGTGTTCCGTAGAGTTGTGCAATAATAGATGCATCACGGATGGAAATCTCATTCGGGCCTATTGAACTTCGTTAAATCTGCGTTGAAAAACGACACAAAATATTACTCAACCTGTCCTAACCACATCTCCAAGCTTTTCGTGAAGCTCTTGGAGATTGAGAAATTGTTTCCCTTTCATGCCATTAAATGCCTATAAACCCGGATTAAGTTACGAGGTGTAGAACATCGAATCCGTGAGAACCTACCACCCAAACCATGGATATCTTATCGAGTGTTCGGCCGGGATATCGAGCTAACGGATGGAATGGCGACAATCTATAGGCAACAAGCGAGACACTCAAAGCCAGGTAGTAGACTGAGAATCCGGTAGCTATAGCAAAGATCCAGTGACTGAAATGCGATATCAGACTCGTGCTTAGGACTCCTGGAAGGATAGCCAACAAGGCCAATAATGCAACTGGGTCTCTCGGTTCGAGTCTGTTAAACGCAAGATGAGAGACCTTCGTGGCTCTTGTCAGCGATAACCATCAAGCAGTCTATGAGACGCAACGTACAACGCCAAGAGCTGTTATGAGACATAATGCGTTGTGCTTGGATAGCGACAATACGGTGAATTCCATGAGATCCATGGCAGGAGGCAGTTGTAACCATCCTCATTCCACACTGAGATTTATATCAGTATCGGCAAGCGTGCAAGAATGCAGTGACTCACCGGGCCATCGAACCAAGTCCAGTTGGTCAAGCGCATGATACAACTAAGATGTGTTTGTCAAGATTCTCTTCTATTTTCGTCGCGAGAAGACATTGAAGACGACACAAGCTTATAAATAAAAGAGGTATATAGCTTCGGTTGGATTAAAGATTGCAATAGACCATTACACTTACGGATAATCTCCCGCCGCCAGGAAAATTCACGTACAAGGGTGCGTCAATCGACCGGCTTTGTAACAAGGTTGCAGGTGACAAACAGATTACTCGTAAGTGAAAGTGTCATATTTAGCGCCTGTGACGTTGTTTATGGGGAAAACAGGATAATGAATCAATTGTTCTCGTACAGCTAAATTGATGCAGCTGTACGCAAGGCTGATTTCCGGATCTTTGTTTTGCGATTCTAGACCAAGTCGTGGTAAATGCTGAGCAAAAAGAGTCGGCATCGGTCATAATCACTTGCATAAAGTCCGGTCGTTCGCCAAAATATCCATGATATAATTATACGTTCAGGTTCGTCTCTTCTGTGTAGCAAATGATTCATTATCCGACGTCCAAGATACTAGTAGGATAATGGATATTAGTCTGGTAGGCATATTGTTTTCGATAGCTGGACGATGGAACCTGCAGTTATATATGCATGATTTATTGCCAGTTGTTGCTCGCGCAATTATTTTGACTCAATCGTGCATTATCGACAACGCTAAGGTTGCAAATGAGTAGATTTAGGACCGCGCAACAAATAATTAGAAGACTTTTTACTCAATTACTATTCAACCCAAACTTGAACGCGCCCATACTAAAGCCACGAGCAAAGTCTGCGCCTCGTTTCTGGCAACAGGTCTGTTGTCGAATCCTCTGATTCAAAAATCGTTTGTTCTGGTAGATGGCACTAGTCACGGTGTTTCAAATGAAGTGCGCGTTGAGTGCGCGCTTGTTGCGCGCTAATCACAAGAGTAAAACTGTGACCGTGACTGGTCCTCCAAGAACTACGATCAACGATAACGTGTGGGCCGGTCACTCCTCCCTCCTCATTTCTTCCCATCGATCATCCCCTATCGACGCCATTGCAGAGTAAATCGCCAGATCCAACGCGTCGTCATCCTTCAGTGCGCCTGATAACGCTACCTGCTTCGTCACAAACCCTCAAGGCATTTAGATGGCAATGCAGGTGTAAATAACTTTACCTTCACGAGAATTTTGTACTTGCACCGGGTGCAAGTCCAAACAGCGTCTCACCAAATTATTGTGCTGGTGTAGTTTGCCGCAGTACAACTTTTCCACTTTCTTCCTTGTCTTCGTCTACTTAACTGAATCGTGCTCCAATTTGAGTAATGTTCCAATGTTTTTTACAAGTGCACAAAATACATTATTTGAACAACAAATGAAACTGTCGTGTACGACTTCTATTGAGGGGAAAAACAAAGCACCTACTGGTGTAAACCCGGCCTATGGTTCGCCCTAGTAGAGCGGAAAACACTGGAAGTACAATCGACGCGATGTGAGATAGCGCTTAGAGAGTTCGAACCCGAGAACAGAAGTTGAGATGAGGTTGTATTCGAGAGAAGAGAAAAGTAGGGAAAAGAAAAGAGAGAGAGATTATCGTAGTTGTACTGTAAGCGTTATCAAGCAGGCGTTCGCTATTCAACTATCTGTGAGCAATGTTGGCTTTTGAACTGGTTGTGATACGTAGTATTACAACTGGTAGAGCCCTAGTCTCCGACAGAACACTACCAGTCGGAGACGTAGTTCATCTTTCACTTCCTTGTTGTAATAACAACAGGAAGACTTCCCTGCCTCACGACCAAAAAGTCCTCCATTTCATCAAACCATCTCTTCGTGTCATACCCGTCTGCGAATCTCATTTCAAGCCTTTGCATCGTGTGACATACGAGCGTCCTGATCTCTTGTAGAGCAAGGAATTTACCGACACAATTAGCGGGCCCATACGAGAACGGTGTGAATGCATCTACGTTATGCACGAAATCCTTTGGACGGGTAAGCGGATGCTGAGAAGTGGTCGTAGAAGATTGGTAGGAAGGGAGAGGGGCAACATAATCCTTATTCTCGGCAATAAGCCATCGTTCAGGCCAGAAAATGTCCGCGCCTGGGGAGAAGTT
>QLOR01000271.1:0-60129 GCA_003313825.1 Sarcodon aspratus
ACATGTCCTGAAGACTTCTCCCCATCACCTAACACTGCGGCAGGGACTGGATACGCCAGGAGCAAGTGGGTCGTTGAGAAGCTTTGTCAAAAAGCTGCAGAATACACAGATGTGAGAATTGGGGTACTTAGGATAGGACAGATTGTTGGCGACTCAGTGAAGTCAGTTGTCATTATCTGTATTGCGAGATCACAAGCATTAATCGCTTTATGTTCAACAGCGGTGTCTGGAACGAGACAGAAGGTCTGTAGCTCTCATCACATTGCTTACAAAGAACTGAAAACGTATCAACATTCATCTCAGCCTGGCCGCTGATGTTCAAAGGTGCAAATGTCCTTGGTGCACTTCCACGCTTGGATCTGGTATATCCTTCGCAATGACCAGTGTATCTTCGTCACTGAAATTATGTTTTGAAATAGCATCCATCATGGCTCCCTGTTGACTATGCGGGGAAGGCCATCGCAGAGATCGTTATGCGACAAGACCCACCGAAATCAGTTGTATATCATATCGTGAATCCTAACGTCAGTGCAAGCTGGGACGACATCCTTGTCGGTCTCAAAGATGCAGGTCTAGAATATGAGACCGTTGATAGAATGGAGTGGTTAGATAGACTGGCAGCAAGTGATAAGAATCCTGAGCGGAATCCTGCCATCAAACTCTTCGTGCGTTCACGATCAAGTCTTTTTCCCGAAGAGTTCGCTAATTTTGCATACTATAGCCGTTCTTCCGCCATAGATTCAACGACGGGGGTGGAAAATCAATGGTCTTCTTGACAGACGAAACGAAAAAGGTAACGTCGAGCATAAAGACTTCACCTCCTATCAGCAGGGACTTGGTTCGTAAGTGGGTTGAGCACTGGCGCGAAGTACGATTCCTAGCATAAAGTTTGCTGAGATGTGTGTAGTCCTTGCAATTGCATGAATAACGAATTTAACGAGGTGATGATGATATGCCTGAAAAGAAATCGGGCGATTCTGATTCAAGTTGTCGCGAAAATGACAAAAAAAAACGACGACTGGACTACTGGTAGTACCCCGATCTTTTCAAAAAGGGATTTCTTACAGGTTTGAGAACCAATCCAGGAAGATTTGAACAAGGTCACTCCCAATGAGCCTGAGAAGAGAACGTGTTTGGCAAAGGCCTCCGAGTCTGAACAAAATGTATGTATCACGTGGCAGGAAATTGCTATCTGACTTACGCTCAAGACCACCTGGAAGACTACAAAGTATTAGCCGCTACTACAAGCCACTGCCAAAGGCTCCCATGATGATGTGCACTCAAGCATGTAGGTAAGCGCTTAAGCAAGCACGATTACTCCGGACACGAGATGAACCGTAACTTTGTGATAGCGGTAAAAGGATGACTCGGATGCGTTACTTTGGACTGTAATTCGATTAACGCTCACAACCTATCACGATGTGTGACACTTCACATGGGTCAGCTGCCAGTGCTGGCACGTTGGACACAAGACACTTGAATACTATTTCTCCATGATGATTTTCCATGGCGACTACCTTTTGCACCTGGTCAAGGTTCGCTAACGACTGAAACAATGTATGCCAACGACCCTGTTCTCAAACTACCCATTTGACTCTGCCCGGATCGTCTGGAGTCAAGTTTGTACTATGTGCATCACCTACATAGTACCAGTCTCTGTGCTTGATACCGGGATTTCCGGGGCGGGAGTCTTTACCCTACAGGACACGATGCGGAACGGTAGGGCCGGGGGTTGAATTTACTCCGGGGTCCAATCTCTCTAAATAAACGGAGTCTTCTGGACGGTTAGCTAGTTTGAAGTCGTCGATATGCCTGCTATCGCATACTATGCACAATCCCTCACTGAGCTGCTCGCAAAGCGCGCTCGCGATCAACCTCATCGACCCTTTGTCTATACTGGTGTCCCAGAGAAAGACCTTGCAAACTTATTGCAATCTCTCACGTATATTTCTATTCTACGGTTGTATTTTCTATATCATGACGCTTCTTATCCGATCTAGCTACCTTCAAGTCCAAAAGGCTGTGGACCGTCTTGCATGGTACTACTTAGGACTTGGACTCGTGCCAGAGACGAATCTTGGAAGTACACAACCAATACAAATCATAGCAGTTCTTACAAGCTCTGCGTTTGACGAAACCCTACTGGAGATTGCCCTTGCAAAACTTGGACTCACAGCTCTTTTATTATCCGTCAACAATTCTGTCCCTGCTGTGGCTAACCTGACCAAGGTTACGCGTGCAAGTCATTTGATTTATGGCGCAAAGTTCGTGCAAGAGGCTCAAGAAGCGCAAGCAATTCTACAAGAGCAAGGATATGCTGTAGAGCTTATTGAAGACAAGCGATTTTCTCTTTGGGGTCCCGAGGGAGTCGACACCTCGCCGATTAAGCCCTTCCCTGCGCTCCTTACACCTGAACAAGAGAAAGACAGGCCAGCTGTTGTTTTACATTCGTCTGGTTCCGTTTGTCAACCTTCATTCGTCTCAGTGTTTCCGGCTAATACAACCTCTTAGACCGGCTTCCCTAAACCAGTTTATATCACACATTATAGTCTCATTGCCAACCTAGCTTTTAATCAAAATAAGCCGGGTTTCTCCACTTTGCCAGTGTATCATGGCTATGGTCATTATTCCATGTCAGTTACACTTGATTTAACCACCCCATGGTAATTGGCTTCGCTCATTAACCTCTCGTTCAAAGATTTCGATGCCTGTATTCTGGACAACCGCTTACTTTGTTCCCTGCACACCTTCCTTTAACATCCGCAAATATATGTCGAGTTCTTGCAGCATCGCCTCCCGTCCTGCAGTGCTTTGCCGTACCTTACGTTATCAAGGTCAGTTTATCTTTGAACTCAGTAGACTTTGGACCCAGTTGTTAAACGTACCTTCAGCTCCTTGGCGAAACTCCGGAAGGTATTGAGGCCCTCGCAAGCTTTGACATTGTCGGTTATTCAGGCGCAGCACTTCCCGTTTGTCACCTAAAATCCGAGAGTTGAAACTAAGACTTACGTCAGCTGCTGGTAACTAGGACGACCTCGGAGACCGACTGGTCTCAGCTGGTGTCAATCTTCTCAGTTCCTACGGCACTACTGAGGTATAGTACACATTTGCCATTAGCAATTTCTTTCATCAAGTTCACCCTTCATGCTCCATACATAGACTGGAACTCTGATGAGTTCAGTACGTGATTATCCTGCAGACAAAGCATGGAACTGGCTCCGTCCACTTAGTTGGAGTGTGGAATATATTATCATGGAACCCCGCGGAGAGAACACTTACGAAGTTGTAGTCAAGGATGGCTATCCTTCCAAAGTGAGACAGGGATCATTCACGCAGAGCTTCCTGATCTGCTAACAATAAGGTGTAGACCCAAAAAAACCGATCTGACGGGTCATATGCCACTAAAGATCTCTTCATGCGCCATCCAGTTCATCATACTTGGTACAGGTACATTGGCCGGCTTGATGATACACTTGTACAAATTTTGGGAGAGAAGACAAACCCCGGTACGTTTATTAATTATTTACGGCTGCATCTTGTCTGACGACTAGTTATCGTGCAGTCCCGATTGAACTGTGCATTCGTGGAAATAGCCCATATGTCGCTGAAGGTATTGCAACTACATTGATTCTCTGTATGATCCTCATATCTTTGCCCGCAAAGCCATTGTTTTTGGTGCTAACAGGCCACAGACTGGATGTCTGATTTTACCTTCTGATCTCGGAAAAGATCTTGTCCGTGAAGAGTTGATGGAAAATATTTGGCCGGTCGTTGAACAAGCCAATTCCGAGGCACCGACTCATTCTCGTCTACTTCCGGAGATGATTGAATTTCTCCCGTATGTCCCTTGATGATTATTCCCATATAAGTTTTGAGTTGACGATCTACGAAGATATGGAACACAGATTCCAGTGGCAACAAAGATGACCATTTTGAGGCCTGCATGCTATGCCAAGTTCAAGGATCTAATCGGTAAACCATTCGCCTTTGACATTATCGCTATCAATCCTGATACAAACCTTTTACATGAAGATTCTGTATATGACAGATTTGAGCGCGGGGTGGAAGTCCATAAGATCACATTACCTCTAAATGAATTAGAAGACCTTATTTTCAACATCATCGCAAAGACTGTGGGACCTGCGAAAGCTACAAAGCTGAACAAGATCGCTGACCTATTTGCCTTCGGAGTCGATTCACTGCAAGCAACTCGAATAAGAAATACACTTCAGCAGTCCCTGGACCTCGATGGTAAGGCGCTCGGGCAGAATGGTGCGTATAAAGATAGACTTTTGCATGAAGCCAAGTCTGACTATTGAACTAGTCGTCTACGAGAATCCTTCTGTGGAGAAGTATGCGCCTTTGTAGTTTTATCGAAATTAACTCACTGAGTCTTCGGTGCTAAGACTTGCCGCTTATATTCTTGCAATACAGTCCGGAGATGACTCGGGCAAATCTGATGAACAGCAACAGAAAGCTATGCTTAACATACTCGACAAGTGGAGCTCTAAATTTGGATCTCGCCAGCCATCGCTCAAGACCCCCATCTCAGACGATGGCCATGTAGTCGTATGTTTCACTTTGTTACCATACATGCGGCAATGTTCAATTTGTATTCATAGGTGTTGACAGGAGCAACAGGCTCACTTGGCGCACATATTCTCTCCAAACTTGTTGCTGCACCGGCTGTTCGCAAAGTTATCTGCCTTTCTCGTGCGGATTCGCATGCGAACTCCCTTGAACGTGTGAGACAATCATTGCAATCACGCAAGATAAGGATCAATGTCGAGAGCAAAGTCGAAGCCTATGCATCAAATCCGAATGCGGATCTCCTTGGTTTGACTCAGCAGGAATATGACCAGATACGAAACGAAGCAACGATTGTGATACATGTATGTATCGCAATTCTCTGAACTATGCTTGTATCTAATAAGCTTTGCAGAACGCCTGGCCAGTGAATTTTGTCCTCAGCATCGAGTCTTTCGATGAGCATGTTGGCGGTGCTCTCAACCTCATCAATCTTTGTCTTCGATCACCTCGGGATCGACCTGCCGATTTTTACTTCAGCTCATCTGTTAGCTGTAGACAAGGCGCACCTGATACTACATGTCCTGAAGACTTCTCCCCATCACCTAACACTGCGGCAGGGACTGGATACGCCAGGAGCAAGTGGATCGTTGAGAAGCTTTGTCAAAAAGCTGCAGAATATACAGATGTGAGAATTGGGGTACTTAGGATAGGACAGATTGTTGGCGACTCAGTGAAGTCAGTTGTCATCGTCTGTGTTGCGAGACCACAAGCATTAATCGCTTTATGTTCAACAGCGGCGTCTGGAACGAGACGGAAGGTCTGTAGCTTTCATTGCATTGCTTACAAAGAACTTGAACCTTGTCAATCCTTATCTCAGCCTGGCCGCTGATGTTCAAAAGTGCAAATGTCCTTGGTGCACTTCCACGCCTGGATGAGGTATACCCCTCGAAATGACCAGTATATCTTCGTCACTGAAGTTATGTTTTGAAATAGCATCCATCATGGCTGCCTGTTGACTATGCGGGGAGCGCCATCGCAGAGATCGTTATGCGACAAGACCCACCGAAATCAGTTGTATATCATATCGTGAATCCTAACGTCAGTGCAAGCTGGGACGACATCCTTGTCGGTCTCAAAGATGCAGGTCTAGAATATGAGACCGTAGATATAATGGAGTGGTTAGATAGACTGGCAGCAAGTGATAAGGATCCCGAGCAGAATCCTGTCATCAAACTCCTCGTGCGCACACGGCTGTGTTTTTTCTGTTTAGACAATTACGTTGACCTTGACGCATTATAGCCATTTTTCCGAAACCGATTCAACAACGAGGGTAGAAAAGCTATGGTCTTCTTGACCGAAGATACAGCAAAGGTAGCATCGACCATTAGGTCTTCGCCTGCTGTCAGCAGGGACTTGGTCCGTAAATGGGTTGAGCACTGGCGCGAAGTACACTTTCTAGCGTGAACTTCGCTGGGAATCGAAATATACAATCTCCTCTCAGCGTATGAAATGTATGTAGAATATTGAAGTAATCATCTCGAGTCCGAGTCAGCGACATGTCTATCTTCACTTCGTGGTCTTGAACGCGTTCCAATTGTAGTAGCCAGGCGATTGTTTTAATTCATAAGCGGGGCCCACATCTAGTCACAGACGGACCATGTAGTTCCGGCCGTAGGACTTGCAAACAAGGACGACTGCTTGGACATGTCAGGACCAACACAGCCGTTATAGGAGTCAAAAGTCATCTATAGAAATAGTTAAATGATTGACTGCTGCTATCAAATCTAGGCGTAGAATGTGAGGTCCACAAATAGAAGTTTAAATAAGACTGTACTCTTGTGCAAATGCGTGACACGTCTACATTCTACTCATCTTGATCCCAGACGACATCTTCTGGAACATTGATGGTTGAAACAATATCGTGTCTTCTTTTATCTCTCCAACCTGCCCACACAGCCAAGACTGAAGCCAGAAGACATGCTCCGATTGTCAGGTATAGACTTGCAACATAGCATTCGACACCTTGTACACATTGTGTCGTTGATGACGGTGATGACGTGGCGGGTGCCGAAGATGTGTGAGCATCTAGGTTGCGGCCAAATGCCAATGAAAATAGGTTGCCACCAATTACGGGGGATAGAGATAATAGGCCCCAGTTTTCAGAAAAGTGGGCTTTTTGAAGTTGTAGGCAGAATTAATTGCGTAAAAATATTTCCAATAATGAAGAGGCTCACCTAATCCAAACCACTCGATGGTTATTGAAGGGAATAAACCAAACATACCACCGTAGGAAAATCCTAGCATAGCACTGGTTTTATAGAGGTGTTGAACATCAGAGGTCAGGATTGCCATAATTTGAGAAGTAAAGAATAATAATGCCACTAGCAAGATACAGTATGTGCGTCGGAGGTTCAGGCGATTTTTCACGAAGTCAGCTATAAGGCCTATATAGACGTATAAAATCGAAACAGACTCGTCAAGAAAAGAGATCTACTCACCCATGCAAATGCGACCTGTGCAATTCATAATACTCACGGTGGACACTTGTATGGACTGCCACCGAGAACTTTCAACGTCATCGTAATTTGGGTTATCCTTGGCCAGCAAAGCCTGAGTAATCGAACCAACATTGTTGATCCCTAAAACAAGTCAATTCAGACACACTGAGCGTAATTGCATGCAGCTAAACTCACACATAAGTCCAATACCGCTAACTGTGCTCGACTGTCAGCTGTAAATAAAGCGAGGAAAAGATACTACGTACGCAATGACATGATTGTGAATAGAAGCCAAAAGTCTAGTGTCGC
This sequence comes from Sarcodon aspratus, assembly GCA_003313825.1. NCBI lineage: Eukaryota > Fungi > Basidiomycota > Agaricomycetes > Thelephorales > Thelephoraceae > Sarcodon > Sarcodon aspratus. The sequence continues at coordinate 7,338 of QLOR01000271.1, forward strand.
GAAAAGCGCCCGACCACTCAGATTAGGTAATCCATCATTTGACAGCAGCTTTGGGCTATCCAAATCGAACTCTTCGGGCTGGGATTGGCGCCTGTTTTCCCACAAGGTATTGTTCAATTGTACGTCGTCATGGGATGCGTCTGACGCGATGTATGACGAAGATTCGTGTTGATGGAAATTAGATCGTTCCAATGGTTCTGTGTCCTCCAAAAGGTGTGTATCTTCTCGTTCATATGTCAATGAGGAAGTTGCCACGTCAACAGCCTCTTCGTGATCTATATCCCCGGCTTCCAAACTTTGGTAGCCGCTTGATCCAGGAAGGGGGATTGTACGAATGAAATACAAACCAAGCAACATTGGCAGCGATGTTCCTACGGCTAGCACCAATAGGAAATCTGACGTGTTACCCGGAAACACAGCATGAGCAATTGTGGAAAACAAAAAGGCCGAAAGACCGAAGCCAGAAAGAACGAGTCCGGTGGTTGTAGAACGCTGCAATGTTAATGAAGATGTTGGACTCGGAAATGGGAAGAGAAACGAACGAGTTGATCAGGGAAGCTCTTGGCAACGGAATTTATGGCCCCGCTCATACCTCCATTGCCACCGACACCGGTAATGTAGGAGCAAAAAACAAGCAAAAAGAACGTTATAGTAGAGATAGATTCACCCGAACCAGAGTCGAAAATAACTTTCATGCCGAAATAACCGATTGATAAGAAGACCAAGGCAATCGTAAGAGGAATTCGAGGTCCTTTCGCGTCCACTAGCTTGCCTACAAAAGGACCAACTGTGTACACACCCACTAACATACAAGTCAGCATAGCGGAAATGCCAGGAGAAGTACTACATACTATTTCCGCCGAGTCCAACCATGTTCTGTTGGGTATGGGTCAAACCAAGACGAGCGCCAAGTTGTGGTCCGTACGCTTGAACAGATGAATTAAGAACTAAACATCCTCTCGCGGTTTATAGGCATACCAGAATAGACCTATAGAGGCGGAACTGAACATTGGGCAACATAAGGGAGAAATGGACATACATAATTTGTTCCAGAGCAAAGAGAAACTAAAACGGCCACAATTAAAGTAGAAATTCTGGGGAAGGTGATAAGACTTGTGGGTCGCTCTTTGTAGGTTGCCATCTAACTATATAGCACCGATAGATACGATCCGGATGTAGTCGTCACAGAAGATAGACGGGATGAAGGGCGGGCTCAAGCTACAGAACAGAGAGCGAGGGAGGCGAGAAACATTCGTAGCGGGCGGCAGTGTCGTCGGACTTGTACTTTGCGCTTCAGTTGAACAACCGGACTTCCAACCGATCACCGACTTCATTCCGTCGCCACGCCGTGACACTGCTGTCACACACGCGTCCCTCGTACTACACCTCGATGGCACTTGCAACCAACAAAAAGACTGGTCAGAAAGTTTCTGAAGGGCCAGATATCCGGCAGTTCTTTGACGGCACCGGTGGTGACGCGAGTACTAGCCAAAGAGGAGCTAAATCAAACGCAATTGAGATCAGTGAGTGTTTGGAAGTAGTTCATGTCTAACAGCATCTCAGCTCACGCGTGTAATAGGCGACGACGAGGAAAGAAGGTAAATGAAATGATTGAAGCATTTCTAGTCCGAAACTTACATGCCATATCCTCTTTAGGATTCGTACAAACCCCGCTAGTCTGTGAGTAGCACCATAGTTATCGCGTCCATATCTCTAACACTTAGCGATCTGATCCAGAAAGATGCAACGCTCCCACGCAAAGGTATTTTCTTTTAATTCGGTGTGTAAGAGTCGCAGATGAAAACTTTCCTTCAAAGTCTCACACAGATCGAATCCTGGAGAGTGACTCAGATAAAGATATGGTTCCTGTCAAACCTGCAGTGGGATCTCGGAAGCGCAAGAAGGCCGCTCTTGTGCTCTCTAGCGATGAGGAAGAAGCACACATAGTAAAGAAACTAGGTGTGCCCTCATCATCATCGAAACCGGTTGTCGAAAAGCCTGTCGTGAAAGCGTCCGAGTCGACTCGCAGAGAAAAGGTCACACCAACACGAGGCAAGAAGAAAGGCAAGAAGGACGATGATGATTCAGACTCTTTCGAAAACGACGAAGATGAAGTACCCGCCAAGAAGACCAAAGCTAAAGCGAGCGAGATGTCAAAGGTTTCTAGGAGTGCAACAACTTCTGCATCAAAACAGAGCGCTGACGTCAAACCCAAGTTCAAGTACGCAGGAGCAATTTCGACTTATTTCCCCAAGCATCATCTAATGTACGCTTTTAGTTGGACAGCTGCGAAGGCTGCAAAATCTGCAGGTCCAGTCGCGCCCGGCTCAAAGGCAATACCAGAACCAGCTTCCATCGATTGTCTGGCTGGTTTGGCTTTCGTATTTACCGGCGAGCTGTCCAGCCTTTCTCGTGACGAGGCCATAGATTTGGCAAAACGATATGGAGGGTAAATGCATGAACCATGTCAAATATTTATTCTCTCTGATCAAGCCTTGCCTATTGTAGACGTGTGACAGGGCAGCCGTCTTCAAAAACATCGTATGTAGTCCTTGGCGAGAATGCAGGCCCAAGCAAACTGGCGGCTATCAAGAAACACAATCTACGAACAATCGATGAAGACAGTTTCCTGAATATTATTGGCACTCGGATGGGTCCCAGCGGAGGCGGTAAAATGGATGAGAAGATGCGAAAGAAGCTGGATAAGGACGAGGAATTGATCAAGCAAGGTGCGAAAGAACTGGAGAAGCGGGAAAGAAAAGCTGCCAAGAGTCAAGAGGGAAGGTTTGTCATTCTGAGTCTGTCTTGCATGGTTTTACCCTGAATCACTTCCATAGCGGCAAGTCTGTAGATCCTTCTTCGCAATTGTGGACAGTTCGATATGCTCCGCAATCTCTCAAGGAAATTTGCGGTAATAAAGGTCAGGTAGAAAAGCTACAACAGTGGCTGCATGATTGGTTTGTTGTCGGGCATTTGGTTTTCGGTATCATCTGTTGATGTATGTTCGACAGGTCAAACAGTTTGAAGTCGGGATTTAAGAAGCCTGGTAAGAATGGGATGAACGTTTTTCGTTCTGTGATGATCACAGGTCCTCCCGGCATTGGGAAGACTACCAGCGCGCATCTCTGTGCAAAATTAGAGGGATTTACCCCGATCGAAATGAACGCAAGTGATTCCAGGAGTAAAAAACTTGTCGAGGTAGGATAGACCAACGCCTCATTATCATGATCAAAATGAATCATTCTACAGAATGGAGCAAACACCATGAACCAATCTTTGGATAAGTGGATGCATGGAGTGGATGTGAGCTACCTTACCTTGCTCGAAGCTGTTGCTTGATTCAGTTCGTCATTAAGGCGGTAAACGCTGCAGGCGTAGAAATCACATCCAAGTCTGTTCTCATCATGGACGAAGTTGACGGAATGTCAGCGGGAGACCGTGGAGGTATCGGTGCGCTTGCCGCTCTCATTCGAAAGACAAATGTACGACGACTTGGTATCATTTGTGTTTCCGCTGATCAATTCTTTTCGCTAGGTTCCTATAATTTGCATTGCGAATGATAGGTCAGCACAAAAAATGAAACCACTGTTGGCCAATACGTTCTCTCTTCCTTTCCGAAAGTATGTTGTCGTGTACAGCAATATTGCACGTTTCGTAATGTGGCTATGAACAGACCAGAAGCAAACTCTATCCGTTCAAGGATATTAACCGTCGCGTTCAAGTTAGTCCACTGCAATTGCGATCTCCTCTCTGATCCATTATGTCTACCGCAGAGAAAAAATGAAAGTTCCTGCGAACGTCATCGACCAGCTCATCAATGGCGCTCAGTCTGATATTCGACAAGTACTCAACATGCTGTCCACTTGGAAACTCTCCAGTGATACTATGGATTTTGATGAAGGCAAAGCTCTGTACGTTGTTCGACGCAATACTATCGTTCCATGACTAATTTTCTTCTCGACTTATGCAGAGCGAAGATGAACGAGAAGTACGCTGTGATGACACCCTTTAATGTCATTAGCAAGCTTCTTGGACCATATACGTTCTCATCGACCTCCCGCGAAACACTGAACGATAAGATGGAGTACTACTTTCATGACCACTCGTTTGTTCCACTTTTCGTACAGGTCTGATTTCTGTTTCCTGCCTCTCCGGGTATGGCTCTGATTAACACCTAGGAGAATTATCTCAAGACAACCCCAGCACAAGCCCGGAGTACAGAGACCCCACCTGAAAAGCTCAAGCTCCTGGAATTGATGGACAAAGCAGCTTCGTCCATTTCAGATGGCGATCTTGTTGATTCCTTAATCCATGGGTAAGCGGTTCTACTACTATTTCGTTCCTATCGTGTTGACTGTCTGAAGGTCGGAACAACACTGGTCACTGATGCCTTTGCATGCCATTTGTTCAACCGTTCGACCAGCGTCACATATGTATGGAATGATGGGATATGCGGGCCCAAACGCTATGACCTTCCCGCAGTATGTACTTATTTTGCTAGTTGATTATATTAAGGAACCCTGATCATTTATTTAGGTGGCTGGGACAGAATTCGAAACAGAGCAAATTGAGTCGCCAACTGGCAGATATACAAGTTAGAATGAGACTGAGAGTTTCTGGGGATAAGCCTGAGATCCGACAACATTACCTCCCTTCGTTATTTCCTCACATAGTAAAGCCATTGATGGACGAAGGAGCAGTGAGTAGTTCATCTTCATTGTCAAGATCGAATCCAATAACTTTTATTTTTATAGAGTGCTGTGGACGAAATAATCGATATTATGGACGAGTATTATCTTTCCAAAGAAGACTGGGACACGATTGTTGAGCTTGGCGTTGACGATCACAAGGACGAACTTGTACTGAAGAAGATTTCTACGGCTACAAAGACATCCCTGACAAAGAAGTGTGTGCTTTACGCTATGTATCAGGCGATGTTTAATCTGTTCACTCCAGGTATAATTCACGAGACCACCCTGTGCCGTTCCACAAAGCGCAAGACTTGGGGAAGATTCCAAAAAAGATCGCTGCAGAACCCGCCCCAGACCTCGAAGAAGCATTCGTAAGCGAACTTCTTACCTTATTATCAAATCGCTGACCTTTCGTCAACCAGCTCGATGACGATATAGGAGATGAAGAGGAGGAGACAAAGAAGAAAGTGAACGAGTTGGACAGCGATAAACTAATCCGAACCAACCCGAAGAAGAAAAAGACTGTAGCTCCAGCCAAAGGTAAGGGGAGGACATGAGGTTTCTTAGCGGCCAGTTGGATATATCATGATGTACACACGAAATGACCTAGTACCTGATATGCGCGTGATTTTCACGTGAACGAGTGACTCATAGACTTGGTCGCCAAATTGACTTGCACGACGTGTTTTCGACTGATAAATACCTCCATCATGCCAGTTATTCGTTCCAAAGGAGTTGCTTCTTCGAAAAAACCAATTGCGCCTGCGCTCGTCGCTCTTGAGGATGTATTGAAGTCTTTGCCTTCTGATGCAAAACTCTCGACTACACCAAAAGATTTCTCCGTTCGTGCTCAATCCCAGTCTAACTACAAACTTGACAGAAGTTCTTGCATACAGTGCATAGTGCATAGATAATATATTCTACCCGAAAGGTGACGTGCAGCGAGAAAGCTTTAGAACCAAAGGAGGCAAGGTAAGGAAGGCCATGGTATACTTAACCTCCATGTATCATTACGCTTATTATTATGTCAAAAGCGCGTGACGGCTCATCAATGGGCTGTGTACGATCTGGTGAGAAAGATACCAGTAGGGAATGTATCCACGTATAAAGACGTATGTGCTGCGCTGGGTAAAGGCTCACCGCGATCTGGTACGTCGCAAATAATGCTCTTGTGATACTTGATTGATACTTGGACGGATCCGCAGTTGGCTCCGCTCTCAGGGCCAACCCATTTGCTCCTTATGTACCGTGTCATCGGATCATCGCTTCGAATAGGTTTATCGGTGGATTCTTTGGTGAGTGGGGAGGGGAGCAGAGCAAGAGAGCGACGAAGGCGGCGGTGTCGCACTGCGACTGGAAAATCAAGATGCTTTCATTGGAGGGAGTTGAGTTTGATGAGAAAGGTTATCTGGTTAGCCCTGAGAACGTCTTCAAGTGGAAAGCGTGATAGCGAAATGCTCCCTGTCAATGGCGCGCTTGTCGGTACCAAGTCGGTAAATTTTACTATTGTGGGTCGGTACTTACGATTTGTATGGTTGTTACATCACACTCGACTTGAATTGAACGCTTGATTAGTCTAAAGTCTTATCAGCTTACACTCATCAGTCATCACCAGACAATTACTAAGTCGTTGCCCGCGCTGCGTTCCTTGATGCATGATCGTTCGCCAGCCGTGCCGATGCAGCTGCACATGCTGCTCAGCACTGGATATCTTCCCGCAAGGTTCCAAGTACCGAGCGGCGGGCGATCTTGACTATTTAGCCGATCGTAACCGGCTTTTGAATTTCCCTACGGAAAGCTAAACCACTCGCTCATTTTTTCTCCCGACCATCATCTTCAACCATGGTCTTGCGCCTGTTCTCAGTAGCGCTTTTAGCCTTGGGATTGTTCGAGACGTTGGTTTCTGCCCGCCAAGTCACAAAAGCAGAACTCCTTGCTCGTCAACGCGACATCGCACATAAATTCCATGCCAGAAGTCCGGTTGCAAAGAAACCTGGCGTGCAAAATATTACCTTCTCAAACCCCAAGGCATCTGGTACGTTCCTTTCAAGTCACAATGATTGTCACCGTCATAATCTGACCGACGGCCGGAGCGTAGAGTTCTATGTTGACGGAAAGTCCATCCCAGAGGTCGATTGGGATGTTGGTCCGAGTTGGTCTGGTCTTTTACCCATCAGTGGGAACGCGAACGAAACCAGAAAGGTCAGTCTCGGCTTGTTCCAACTGTTCTTCGAACCTCACCACTCATCGTTTGTACCTAGTTGTTCTTTTGGTTTTTCCCTCCTGGACCCGATGGCCACCTTGACATCTTGAACATCTGGAACAATGGCGGTCCAGGCTGTAGCAGTTTGGAAGGACTGTTGCAAGAAAACGGTGTATGTTTCTTATTTGGCTTCTAATTCCTCACGACTCTGAACATATTTTATCTTCAACAAGCCTTTCAGTTGGTCCTGGGGTCAAGCGAAACCCACGGTGAACCAGTATAGCTGGACCAATCTCTCCAGCATCTTGTATGTTGAACAACCTGTTGGGACCGGATTTTCTCAAGGCGTGCCGAACATCAAGGTCTGTGTTTTACGTGACATCATGAAATCCCCGAAGCTAAGGAGCAGAACAGGACGAGCATGACCTTGCGGTACAATTTACCGGATTCTTAAACCAGTTCTTGGAGGTTTTCTCCGAATTGAAGGGAAAGACAACTTACCTGTCTGGCGAAAGTGTGCGTGGAGCGTCTTATAACATGACTCGGTCCCGTTACTGATCTCCGACAAAGTACGCGGGAACCTACATTCCATGTGCGTATTATGTGGGCCACTCTATCAATGCAATTTTTGAGCTTCTGGATCTACAGATATCGCAGACTATATTTATAGCAATCCGACTGCGGTGGATCTTCACTTGCAGGGCATTTGGATTGCCGACCGTGAGCATTACATCATAATCGTTTATCAAATCAAATGCAAACGAATGCCTTGTTCCAGCTTCTTTGTCTTGGGACGTTACCCAGACTCAAATACCAGCAGTTCCATTCGTGCAGAAATATGAACACGTGTTTGCTTTCAAGTACGTCTGATGTGTCTCTTTATCAAATTGTGCATGAATCCTTAACTGTGCCATTATAGCCAATCATTCATGGCATATTTGGAAAAGAAAGCCGTGTCTTGTAATTATGCAGGTTATTTCGACAAATATCTCAAGTACCCTCCTCAAGGATTGCTGCCCTTGCCTGGAACTTCCACTTCTGCAGACCCAGGATGTGATCTTTGGACAGACATCTTCAACGCTGCACTTTTGATAAACCCCGCCTTCAACGTTTATAGGATCTTTGACGTTGTACGTAACATGTTTACTTGATGGTATTCTTCACATTCACACCGTTATTTCGACAGTATCCCATTCTGTGGGACGTTCTCGGCTTCCCGTCAGTAAACTTTCGCCTCGTATACCGTCAACTTGCTGACGATATTCGTTCTATTTTAGTGGTTCGTTCCCCCAAGTCCAGGTTTCTCCTCTTTATTTCGATAGAGAGGATGTGAAAAAAGCTATCCATGCGCCAGTGAATACGACATGGACTGAATGCTCTAACCTTGACGTGTTCCCTAACGGCGATGCAAGTTTGCCTCCCGCACTCACAGTTCTCCCTGGTGTTATCGCGAAGAATAAGCGCACTGTTATTCTTCACGGTCTAGCTGATTATGTTCTCATTGCTGAAGGGTGAGGAATATAAGTGTCATTAAAATAATACCATGTACTGACACTAGTGCATTTGATAAAGGACGAGGATTGTCCTTCAAAAGTAAGTTGCTTACTTGAGTTTCCGCCGTCGCAGGGTGTTGATCATCCTTTCCTCCTCTAGCATGACTTGTTGCGTGCCATTCTACTGATCCAACAGCCCTTCTCCTTAATGTGCTTTCTTTAGGGAACGGTTTACAGGGTTTCCAGCACCCACGTAAAAATGATAGTTTCATAGTTGATGGAATGGGAGCTATGGGATCTGTTCAATCCGAACGTAACCTGACCTACTACGAAGTTTCCCTCAGTGGACACATGTGAGTCCAAACAACTTGAATTCATCACCTCCCCTTTGAAGCTGATCACTTTATTACTTGCAGGATTCCTCAATTTGTGCCCCCGGTTTGTAATTTCTTGCTTTATTATCGGATGTGATAGCTGAGTCGTCGTGTATGTAGGCTGCTTTCCAGGCCATGCAGTACCTCATGGGATTCAGGAAAACTCCATAATGGCTGGGCAGTTTTGTACATGCTTATTATGGTCTTCGCTTCAAAGATCATTGAACTATTGCTTGTACACGAATGATGTAGTGTCTATTCAACATACCCAATGTTATCTACTGCATTTTTTTGAGTGGTAATAGCGCTACTAAGGTCATGCAGGAATGCCCTAAAGGATGCAAGATCTAAGACTTATCCTGTCATTCATTCAGATTGCAATGAAAGAAGCAGCAGTGATTTGACCCAACTACATAAACAACGAAGGATGGACAACACAATTCACAAGTTCGCCTTCAAGGGGTTTAATATTTTAATATTTAATACCAAATGAAAGCAACTGAGCAAGTCTTTTCGACCAATCAACAATCAAAATCGACAAGGTTTCAAGTTGAAGTCCCTCGCCGTAAAGCACAGCGGCCAGAGCGTTTTCGCACCCTTCCATTTAACAAGTCCAGAGACCCATTGCAGTCGACGACGGCACAAAAACTATACTGTACTCTACAAAGCAGCAGTATATATACTAGCTCTGAACATAGTATCCGAATCAAGGGATGCATTTATTCGAGAGGGACAGAGCCGCCTAGTATCCCGTTGAAGCAGAGAGCGTCTATGTACATCTTGGATCTAGTACGATACCGCAAATTCAGAGTGCCGCAATACCGACAACGAGAGGACTTATTGGGCTCCGTCACGCTGTCCATGCAACGGCCGAAGATGGTGTATACCACGATGGGTGCATCGATATCATCCTCCGCATCAGATCCTACCAAATCGGTGTCGTCGACTCACTGTTGCAGTAACCGCCAGGGGGGGAGAACGAAAGGAAAAAAATATCGCCAGTGCCCAAGCCTGAGATAAGAATCCCCTCCTTCACAGATTCGAATATGGTTGACCCCTCTTAAAATGCTGGAACATCATCAGGTCTTAAAAAGTGGGCCTTGAAGGACGTGCCAGTCAGCCTCGAAACTACGTGGTCGGGAAAGGTGTGTCAGTGAGAGCCGCAAGACATAAAGTATTAAGAAGAAGAAAAAAGGTTGAATTGAATCAGAGGATTGGTTGAAGGTGTCTGCATGCTTGGACAGCGGTGTCTAGTCGCTTCTTGGAAACACGGACCAATTGTTTTTCATCGTTGAAGGCGACGATTGATAGCTCTGAAGAAGGGAACATCGGGAGCTTACCTTTTTAGCATAGAGGTGTGGGCTTTGAGTGAGATGCGGAGAGGCGACGTGGTGGATTAGAGTATAGAGGACAAGTTCAAGGCCAGTTGAAAATTTAGGCGTCGCCATCCGGGTATTTCCTTGTTCTCACTCTGTATTTTAAACGTGTGAAATGCAATTCACGCTCATTATCTTGACAGTGTCGATATGTACAGTGTTCCTATCTTCGGAACAGTAGAAAGACGTTATCATTTTATGCGTAAGGAAGCCTTGATCATACTCTACAAATACATGGATGTACACCAGCCGGGATGAAACGAGTTCGCGATGAATGAATGATTAAGGTATCTCTGGACAAAACTCCCGGATACATATGAGAACAAGAAAGAACTTGTCAGTAGAAAAAAAGAATCCGAGGCCCTGAATAAGCAGGCCGAACTTACTACAGCTTTGGTTTTAGCCTTCCCCGAGCTTCTAATTCTATACCTGCGTCTTTCTCCGAATCTGCTTCCCGACTGCCACCTAATCCGTTCTCCTTGCTCGTGCTTGTGAAACCACCTAACCCCAGACCAACTCCACTTGGACGAACGCTCACAGAAACTTGGTCTTTACCACTCTTTTTATCAAAATCTCGCAGCGAGGCTCGACCTCTCTCAACACGTGCTTCTGCCCTTTCAGTGAGTCGGTTGAGGTTCGCGCCGATGGCATCATTATTAGGACCCGGTGATGCATACTTTGCGAATGTTTTAACTATCAGTGCAAAATAAACCAGCCCGAGTGCAACGACAAAAGTTATGGCTAATCTTGGACCAAGCGACTGTTCCGGGGACAACTTTGCCCACGAAGAATTGAGAGGATCGTTTGTAGCGCCAGTCCTCCACACGTAAGATAAGATCGATATAATGAATGAGATCATCGACCAAGCGAGCCAGACAGCAGGAGCCGCCAACAACACCCAGACGTTCCAAAATATGAAAGTTTTGGACCTTTGCGCTTCCTGTAGGGAGTGTCAGGATACATTGTCACGACAAGAAAGGATGACAGACTTCTGCCCATCTAGACGCTCGGTACATGCTTCTCATGGTCCCGAACCGTACGATGAACATACACCCATATGAAAGGCTCATAAGTGCACAAACGAGAGAAAGTAGGGCCGCAGTGCGCGTCACTGGATCATTTGCCATGTCCGGCACCTGGAACATCGACAAGATTGCACTACAAAAAGTCAATTAAACACGGGGTATGGAAAGAGTTGGAACGCGTACGAGCAAAGCAAGCCAGATACGAGATTGAGCGTCTTCCATTCTCTCATCAAGGAATCCATGAACTCTTCCCAAGAGCGCTTAAATCTGGCAAGTGCAGGAGAGACGGTGGGCGGAACCCATTCTTCTGGGTAAGGAAGCACTAGATTCTCGTTGGTATTAGATGGTACAATGGCACCTCCTATACGGCCACCGAGACGACCAGTTTGAACGCTGGTGGTGCCAGTCTTCTTCTGACAGGAGTCTATTACCCTTTGCATATCCGCTTTGCTCACTTCGGCATCTTCAAATATACGAGCAACTCGAGAAAAGTAAAGGGAAGGCAAGTGTAACAGGAGATTGAGGTATAACTGTTGAGGCAGGGTATCTAGGAGGAAGGTTTTCGAGTTTTCAAGCAATGCGTGATATGTGGAGGAGCTCTTCATTGCTGGCAATGGAATACAGCATGGAAATGGGAGGGTTCCTTCAAGGCAGTTAACTTGGTCTTCACTCTGTTCAGCATTCGTAGAATCTGCTGCGGGAGGGTTACAGATACGGAACTGCCACTTGAATGGATCTATAGCAACAAAAGGTTCTTCACGAGAGTGTATTCGATGGAGGGGCCATTGAAAAAGACGCAATGGGGAAGTGGCGCGAGAACGAGATCGCGAGCTTTGGGAATCGCTTCTTAAGCGAGGATTGCTTGCTGGTAAGGAGGTGACACCGGCAGAAGGAGATGCCCCAGCAGGTTTGTCCGAATGTCCACCGATGCGAGCGGCGACTAGAGAAGGTTGATTTATCGTAACCTCTGACGGCAGAAAGCTAAGATGCTTACCTTGTCGGATACTGCGCAGGGTGCCTGCGGAATGCTCACTCTCGAAGGATATGCGGCCTTGTCTTGGAGATTCTTTGCCAACAAGCGAGCCCTCTGAAGCGCTGGCGCGGTAAACATATGCACCAGCGGGCATAGGGCTGCCAGATGGAGAATCGCGGGGGCTCCCATCAAGACTTCGTCTGAAATTGCGACTAGGATTCTGAATTGGATACCTGCTTCGAGGAGAAGCAGGCAGAGAGGGTGGTAGCGCAGACAACTTATCAGAACTGGTTCGTTTCGAAGATTCGGAATTGAAAGATTGGGAGTCTAAGAGATTGAAAGATAATGAGATGACTATTAAATGTCGGGATATGCTCACTTGGGATGGTCTGAGTTAAGCCGGGGTTGCCTACATTCGAGGTATCTGATGTCTTGGACTGATTCAACATCTCACCTGTACTCGCGTTGGAGGCGATTGAATCTGCATTTCGAACAGATTTAGGCCTACACACTGGTGCGGTTGTTCATAACTTACCGAGTGTTTCTGAAGGGAACGGAAACGAACGGGAAGGCCTTCTTGGCAGCGAATGAGAGCGGGGCTGTGGAGAACTGAGGTTCGACGTCATTGTCAAGTAGAACAAAGTGAAGAGGACAGAATATTGCGAGACAAGTCGTGAGTATGTTCTTAGGGAGAGAAATCCAGACAGCGAGATTGATAAAGAAGATCAAACGAGTGTGTGACAAGCGGAGAGCCTCAGCCAGATAACTGAGCCCAAGCGATTCAATTATATTTCCCAAATCAGTCGCGGTTGGTTTTCGAAGGTCGGCAATTCTCGTGGCAACGTATTCTGGGAGAGTGTCCTCGATAACATCATTAGACAATCTTTATGTTCTCTACAGCAGCAGACGCCAGTTCGAACAGGTTTTCTATAAACGACGACCTCCGCCATGGAAGTTAAACTTTGATCACCGACGACGAGCGCGTGTCTCCCGTGATTGGTCACGTGCTGCGGCGCGAACACGCGCCGCTTGGTCGTACTAAACAACAAAATTACTAGTACCATTAACGTTCAATGCCTGTACTACTCACTCCATCTGCCCTGCTCCCATCGCCTGCAACGATGGTACCATTTGTGGCGGATCCATTGCTGACGGCCCCCCTTTTGCCATCACCGAAGCTATCCGGAATTGCCACCACTGCTGCTGAGCCGCCCTCATCAGGCATCCCACTTGTCACTCTCGATTCTGAAAATATCTCAGACACAATGGCAGCGAGGCTTACGGCGAGCTTAATCCAACATGTTTTGTTCCTCAAGAACCAAGTACCCTTGTCTGATTTCTACCCTTTTATATTTCTTAAAAAAAGTTTGACATGTTACAACACAGTCCGATCGTGCAGCTTGCACGATTACCGTCGGGTAAAAATTCACGGGCGACCAAGAAAAAGGAAGAATTACTAGATACAGTTGACACGTTAACTTGTCACTTGTTAACCACATTTACGGCCTTGGCTGCTGCTCTCGCACAGAACACATCCAGATATCCTCAAGGCGAAGGTAATCCTAAACCAAACGCTCGTGCAGATGTTGTCGTTGTGCTTGGACCTAGTATTGCAGGTGCTAGAGCGAGGGTGTTATTGACAATAGACGGGCTGGAGGTTAAGATATGGGGACACAGAGACTATGATCAGGAAGAAGCCCAGACAGATGAAGACAGTAGTGAGAGTGAAGACAGCGAGGACGAGGGGGTGGAAGAGGAAGAGGAGGACGAGACTGATACGGAAAGTGACGATGCCGTACACAGCGAAGACGACAGTGCTCGTCCCCCGTCACCTCCTGTTTCTGAAACAAGCAGTAAGGACGAAGAATCTAGGGAGCTCCTACAACCACCAGAATCTCCACAGCCCCAGCGTCGCCGTCAACCTTTTTCCCCGAGACCATCAGGAATAACGCAAACTGAAGAGGCGCAGGTCTTGGGTGCGGCTGAACGGCTATTGTCGCGTACTCTTGCCAATGCTTGTGCCGAAGAAGGCAATGGTCTAGGCTCAGAAATGGGTACGTGACATGCATCCTCGACCCCTTTACTCTCTATAAGGATATTGTAGCTCCTACTCTGACTCACGTCCTCGTCCGAGCCCCAAGGCGCTTTTCACATCCATCGTGGGTTCCCCGACAAAATCTTACCGCAGGACTTGACGTCGTTTACAATGATTTTCTTGAGCATTCTGGCAACTCATCCAAGTCGATTAACGGCAAAAAACCCAGACCTAAAAGATCCGGAATCAAGACAGAAGGGGTACGAGTTGTGTGTAGAAGGGTCAGCGTAGAGGACGATTGGAACCATCTGTCAGAGACTGTCCATGAAGATGATGAGATGATTTGGTGGAGCTGGAATGGTAGACTCGTTGGGTTCGCGGATTGGTGACGTAGAAACGGACAATGTTTCTCTTGTATAACTAGGACTTCCCGGTTTGTATCATTAGCCACGAAGAAGATCGGACGCAATACAAAGTTGCCCCTTGAATTCGTTCTTGGTGAATTTACATTGCTCTTGGTCCGACCGACAGACTGGTCAAGCAGATTTGAATATAATGACCGGCGCATGATCGACGCAGGCTGTGTTATACATTTGCCTCGTTTCTTCAAAGTAAGGCTGTAACGTATACCAAGACATAACGTTTAATATTAAGTCCTCCTGTGAAGCCAAGAAGCGACGGAGACGAGCAATTTGTAGTTATTACTGTACTGCACAGAATATACTGTCATAACCTGACAGCTATCGACGTCTGCCGCCTCCGGGTCCTTGGTAAGGACCATAATCCGGAGGAGGTCGTCCACCTGTGATAATTATACACACGTCTCATTTGCTTTCATGTCCGAAACAAAAGCGGATGGCTTACCTCGAGCAGGTGGGATTGGTTGAGGTGATCGTGATCTCAGACTGTTCGTACTTGGGATCACCGCATTTCGGAAAACCTGCATCAAGTCGTCTGTTCTAAACACTGGGCCTACATAAATCACAGAAGAATCAATGCTGGATCTAGAAAAATAGCCGTAGAAGCTTGGAAACTAACCATCAAATGAAGAAGGCATGGGCAACATCCCTACAAACCATGAGATGATCGGAGGCAAAGATACCGCGGGCTTTTCGTCCTCCTTCTCGGGTAAAGGTAGTCCTCTTTCTCTCCTGGACGGTCCTCCACCGTCCCTCTCACGATCGCGCTCCCAAGGTGATGGACTCCCATAACGCCTCCTCGAAGGCGGCTGACCCTCCCATCTGTCCCTGTCTCGCTCCCTGTCTCGCTCTCTCACCGGTGGCGGCGACAATGGTCTCTGCCTTTTGTGTGCAGGGGGTCCATAATCTCCGGCACCTGCTCGTTCGTCCCTTCTCTTATGATCAGGAGACGGAGCCCTCTTATGAGATGCAGAAGCAGATTGATTTGGAGTCGAGTTCGACAACAACGAAATCTGAGTGTCGGTTCTCCCCAAAGCATTGGTGGTACCTCCAGAAGCTGAGCCCGTTGTACTGCCACTACTCTGACGAGCCATCGCGAAACCTAAATCCCGGGCGGCGATGGCATCAGTACCGAGATAGGTGTGTCGTTGGGCAAATCGCTTGATAGGTGGATCTGTGCACATTGATGATGATTACAGAGGACACATTACAGAGATGTGGTAAATGGGAAAACAAACCGCTTGTGTAGACTTCTGCTATTCGCTTTTCAAGCTTCTGAGCAGCCTCGAGGTCCCCAAATTGATATACGTAGCGAGCCCAGCGCTCCCATAATGGACGAGCCTTGTCAGATGGGAAGTTGCCTACAACACGTTCAAACAGCGCCCGTGCATCTAAGGCATGTATCAGAAACCGTGTGAGGAATCAACGAATAGAAATTGGCTCAACTGTTCTCGTCGTTGACGGAAATCAGAAACCCAAGATACCTCAACACAAACTCGACCTCATCTCCAAATATTTCCAAGCCCTTTTCGAAAATCCTGCCTGCGACATCCGTTTTTTTCGTGCAATGATACTCCGTCAGAGCTGCAGCCTCATATACTTCCCAACCTGTCCACTTGTCTTTCCTCATCTTCGTGAATAATGGTCTAGAAGACTTGAGCCCTTCGGCTCGTCTGCTGAACCTCATGTACATGATCAACGCCAACGAATATTCTGATTTCTTCTCAGCAAGTTCCTTAGATTTGTGAGATTTGTCATCAGAATTTTGAGTAGAGAACGAGGCAGATGTGCTCTGTGAATTACTTGAATCCTGTGTTTGCTCTTGCTGACTTGCAGAAGGCTGGTTATTCGTAGTCGGGGAGGTGTTTGACGAGAAGGAAGAATTTGCTGAAGAAACACGGCTCTCTAGAGCTTCCAGTTCATTGCGCAGAATATCAATAAATTTTTCGAATGTGGAATGCACTTCAGCGAAATTGCCATTCAATTCTTGAACTTCAGCGTACGCGAACGTTAGGAGAAAGCTGTTGCATGAAATAAGAAAGACTAGAATCAAAGCGGTGGGAGGGCGAAGAATTACCTCGATGGGTTTGCCTCTAAGCCTGCCTTTAGTATGGCTAGAGCTTCGTTATTCCTACCAACACTGCTTGTCCAAACAAATGCCATGTACCTGCGAAAATAAGTTAGAAACACAACCTATAGCCAAGGGAATCTGCGAACCATATCTCTGCAAAATAACGCATACGAATCATAGCCTGTCGGTATATACCTTGCATCCTTGTCAAAAACGTCGCTCTGTCTTTGTCTTCAATTTCAAGAGGATTGCTTTCTTCCCATTTAAGATATGCTTTCCAAGCACCAACAAGAGCACGTTCACCGGGATTGAACGTCGGTAGGCGGGGAAGATACATTGCGGGTCTGCCATTTTGAGATGGTGGCATCGGTGGAAATAACGTTCGTAGATGCGTTTCCAGCTGTCGAAGAACAGTTCGCGCTTGCATATGCGCTGGCGAGAGGTCTCCCATAAACTTTTTAGCCTTGAGGGCGCAGCTGAGCATTTTTTGAAGTAAACCAGAGATCGAAAGAGCCTACAGTTATCCTGTTCAACCCATTTTCAAATGCTTCAAGCTCTTGCCAAAATCTATCAACACCCTCAACTGGGATTTGCACGACGCGATGATAGACTTTCCGAAGGGCATCCATCTTTTGTTGCTGCTCCCAGGTAGTGTTTTCCTAAACGACGGATCAGTCTGGTGATTTGAGGGTGGCAACTTCGATAATGAGACGAGACGTGAAGGGCGAACTCTCATCGGGGCAAATATAATAACTGTTGAGCAATGACCATATGGTATCACGCGTTTTGCGACCGGGGGCGCGAAGAAGGGTGAAAGGTAAGAGAGAAGAAGAGCAAAGCAACCATCAAACAGCAATTTTTTTACAAAGGTATGCCATTCCCACAATGGTTTACGTAGACATGAGCTTCAGCACAAAGACACCGAGGCTCGCACAGCGCATAGTCTTAGGAAAAGCAACGAGCCCAACACTGATGACGTGGTGTTCGACACAGCTGCTGGCGGTGTTCATGAGGGACACAGAATAAGTTCGACATACCTCTCCTGACCTAAGGAACTGGATGAAATCCGTCCAAATTTCGCTACTATCCTTGTCTTGACCAACATGGTTTAAAGCAAATTCATAAGCCTTGCGGATAATATCACGCGTGTTTGGACCGGTATTGACGCGCCGCACGTAAGTGAGATAAAACTTCCAAAGATCGACAGAAACAGATGTTCTCAGAAAGCGATTGAAGAGAGCTTCGGCAAATTTAAATAAGCCTGGGTTCAGAAAGTGGTTAAGGTAGGCAATTTGTGCGGCGGACTAGGGAACACGGGTCATGTCAGCGGATGCCCATATAAGTAGAGCGAACTAGTGAACTGCTTACAGTGTTCGGGTATGTCTGTAATAGACCTTCATAAGAAGCCTCAATCTTTTCAAGGTCTCCAGACTCTTCAGCCAAGGCTATCAACCTGTTCCACCCATCAGGATTTCGAGGTGTTTCGCGCAGTTGTGTATGAATCAAGTCCCACTCCGACTGGGGTACAGGTGTTGCTTGGTCAACAGCTGGTGTGGGATTTACTGGCACAGGCGTAGCTTCCGCAGAAACTGTTGTCGGCGTAGAGCTCATCGCGGTCGCTGACAAGACCGTGTGGCAACTTTCAAACAGCCAATTGGTAAGTTTTCAAACTCAGCACTTTAGCACCCGCTCTGCTTGTTAGTTGTGCTCACACCTAAATCATTCACTACGATATGAGCCCTTTCAGGTAGCTATTCATTTCCCTTAATGTACCGGTCGTCAGGCCACCATTGGCTCGAACTGTTCGCCAGTTCGCCATTAACCTGTACTTGGAGGCGGAGATGACAAAATTTAGGCAAGAGGATGAAATCGAAATAAACCAAGACAGAAGCTCTGAGGGTGAGTGTAATCTATAAGAGCCACATTGTTATCTTCGCGAAGGTATGCCTGTGCAATTCCTACCTGACCTGGTATTTTGACTCGAGCCGATTCCCCAATTTAGGTTTGTGTAACATTGTTGTGCGGCCAACTTCCATTGAATTTGCCGTTGTCACGTACAACTCCCGGCTTGGCCCTACTACAAGAATACCATAATCCGCAAACATTGAACATGGTTCAAATGCGAGAGGAGATTTCTCTCGTTGTCCATGTTGACATCATGATCTTCCGGCAGGAGTCAGTATACTACTAGACGGGGCTTAGGAATGATTTTATGCCAATACTCTATGCCAATTATAACTCCAAGGACGGGTGAAATTTACTGTAGAAAATCGACCTGTATCAAGGCAAATTTCGTGTGTGCTATTGAAGGATACGAGGCAAATGTGAATCATTGTCAAATTATTAAATTGCCTATGGGAATTTCCCAGAGCACTCTATTGGCTTCATAGTTCCATATGCGACGTTGTAAAGAACAGGATGCCTTTGAGAGGTACTGGTCACTCTCAGTCCGTTTTTGACGAGGCTCCATACTTTACTTCCTTATCGCAACTTGACGACTGGGCAGACAAGCCTGTGGCAAAGCTCTATGGAGTTCTTCCATACGTTCAGAGATCAAAGATGGCAGGAAACAAGGCCTCTCAACAAGGGAAGCTCTTGGTGAACAGAATCGCCCTTTCAGCTTCCAGGTCGATATACTGACTCCCGACGTATATCAGGTCTGTCACGACTACAAGGTAATAAGTCGCAAACCGTCCCATCTTAAACCACTGTAATTAAATCAGCACCAACGATAATTTAGGGCGGTTACACTGAGAAACCTTCATCTCTTTCGTACACTTTCAACTTCTGGTCCTTCTGTGAAATATTCATCTAGTACGTCGATAATCTGCCACTCCATTCTTTGTTTGTTAACAGGCTGTAAAGTTTCGCACATCACAGAGTTTCTATTCCCCCCTCAGGCTGGGTAACAGCCTCTCACCGTCAAGGCGTAAAGATCTTGGGAACATTGTCGGTTTACTTTGTTGCAGAAGACGATTATCAAATAACAAGTTCCTTCTAGGATCTTCGAAGGTTCCGGTGAAGAAGACTGTTTGCGACTTTTATTCGGCCGGCTTCCTGCATCTGTGACAGGCCCAGCCGCTTCTACACGGACGTTACCCTCGGCCAATTCTTTCCCTGTTTCCCCTCATTATGCACATATTCTAGCCCAACTAGCTCACCAGCGCGGATTCGACGGGTATCTATTAAATTTTGAATGCCCATTACGTGGAGGGCCAGAACAAACCAGAGCACTCTCTGCTTGGATTTCCTTATTGCGCTCAGAGCTTCAAACTCAAGTTGGACCTCACACTGAAGTCGTATGGTACGACAGCATCATTTACACAGGCGAGCTTAGATGGCAGGACAGGCTCAACAACTACAATCTTCCTTTCTTCCCGCCTTCCACAGCTCTTTTCACCAACTATACCGTACGTCCTTCCTTTATCTCTGCCTTTCACACGACTTCAAAGTTGAATGGAAATGTTTTTTCAGTGGCTCCCAAGTTACCCAGCAATCACGGCGAATTATTTTCTCGACACGAAGCTAAAAAACAAAAAGCTTAATGACTTGTATTTTGGTGTAGATGTATGGGGTCGCGGGGTTTATGGGGATGGTGGACTTAACTCACATGTCGCCATCGCTCAAATAGACCCTAAATCACTAGGGTTGAGCGTCGCGATGTTCGGCCAGGCATGGACGTGGGAGTCGGAACAGGATAAACCAGGTTGGAACTGGGAAGAATGGTGGAAATATGAGCGTAAGCTTTGGCTAGGACCCGAATCCCAAGACGAAGTGGTCTCTGTGCCTGATTTGTCGGAATTGTCGATGCGAAAGAGAGCTATGTCACCACATGTGCCGCTCCCTGGACCTTTCAAGCCTATCACCTGGTTTTTTACAAACGTTCCGCCTCCTAATCCAGTCGATCTTCCCTTTTTTACTTGCTTCTCTCCTGGGATAGGACGCAAATGGTTTATTCAAGGTTCAGAAAAGATGGTGAGCGAGAATGGGTGGACGGACGTTCAGAAACAGTGTTCTTTGGGTAATTTAGTATGGCCGAGGCCAGGACTGCAATGGGAGGATGGTGGTGGTCAGGGACCATTGCCAAAATCGACATCTGCGTTAGAGAAGAACGATGCATGGCTTGGCGGTAGTTCGCTTCGATTGTCTCTGTCTTTCGTCGGAGACGAGGACGCGTTTTTCCGGTGTGTTTGGATACCGATTCAATCTATCGCGATTGCCCCAAGAGTAGCGTATGAGATCTCTTTGGTGTACAAAGCCGACTCACCAGCCGCAGATTTGGAGGTCGCTGCATCCATTCGATCAGATTACGAGTTCGACATTTCTTCGATGTCGAGCGACGACTTGCAGAATGGTTGGACAAAGCTACACATCCAGTTTAGTTTACAGAAAGACCTCCCAGCAGAAGATATCCTATCTTCCATCGGACTCATTGTCGGATGTGCAACGGAAGACCCCTCCCTACCCTGCGACTGCTCAATTCTCCTCGGGTTATTAACAGTTTCCCCCACCGTCCCCGCTCAGGCTCCCAAATACATACCCAAACTTCTCTGGGCTGATTACAGAGCTGGCGCTATTACCTGGGAATTCGCAGCTTCCTTTGACCCCTTCATACCATCATCATTGATACGCAGACAACCAGATGATCCGACGCAAATATGGGAGCTGGCCCCTTCGTCATTCTTCCCAGATTTCATCTACTTCAACTTATATGTTGAACGTAAAAAACCGAACGGTTCTTATCTCGGTCCCAACAGAGCTGCCGAGTTCATCGGGACTACAGGGTGGAATGGACGAATTAATAGATTCCATGTTGAAAAGACTTTGTTACCAGAAAGTTTGCAGCTCGGAGATCAAGTTCGGTTCTACGTTCAGGGTGTTACCGATAGAGGAGAGGTTTTGGATTGGCCGCAAAACGTTTTCGTCGAAACTGAACTGCAATTCTAATGTATAGTGTATCTCACAGTTCCAAGGACGGATCATGTACAGTACTAGCGCGCGTAAATACGAATAACATATTGGTGTCCCGTGTGTAAGTCAGTAGACAACAGCCTGATTAAGTCTGAACGAGAGTGGGGATGACACATTCCTGTACAAAGTAATCGTGAAACCTGGAGTCTTTTGTCAACTCTGGGTGAAACGTCGTTAACAAGTGATTGCCCTGGCTGAGTGCTACGATCGTTCTTGGATCATCATGACCATCGCTTGCGTCGTTGTATTGGACCGCGAGTTGTTGAGACGGTGGAAGCAGATCAACAGATATCCGAGATATAATTTTGATTGGAGGGTCTGTCGGAGTGGGGCATAGCGAGAGCACAACCTGGAGTTTCAGTCCGGAAATCATGGTGAGACCGACTCAAATCAATGGCCAATTCTTGGACTTACAGGTGCACGGATAAATACGCCACGGAAGGTCTGTTCTGGTTCACGGAGGTGTTCTACACGAAGCGGCACCTCGAACGATTCCACCTAGCACCACGAAATTTTATTAGACGAAACCTACAATAACACCCCACTCCAACAAGAAAAAAAAAACCACACCTGTGACCCCCACCCATTCCTACTAGTAGTAACAGAAACACCACCTAACAACTCCTGTCCACCCTTCTTGGCGTTCTCAACCGCACGAGACATCAAAATCGCCCCCGCACATGAACCCCAAACGGGTTTAATCTTCAAAAACTCACGGAGAGGCTCGAGTAGTCCTGCAAGTCGAGCTAATAACGCAATCGTAGTGGACTCTACGCATACAAAGACGCAAATGGAAGTGTCATATAAAATAACATAAAACAGACTGAGAACAGAAACTTGCCTCCACCAGGGATGATGAGCGCATCACATAGTTGTAGATCCTTAGGCAATCGAACTTGAAGCACCACCAGGGCACGTTTTTTGATCGCAAGTTTTTGTAGCATAGTTTGATGCTCGAGAAAAGCTCCTTGAAGAGCTGTAGTCGATAGTGGCCATTGTATCAGCTTCGTTAATAAGGACGGTAGCCCCTTTACGGATGCTGCTTGCCTAGGATCCCAATTGTAACCTGAGGCATTATATGCCTGGTAGAAGGCTAGAGGTGATAAAAAAGAAAAGGGTAACGAATGATTCAGTGGTTCGCGATTATGGAAATCATTTTCAGAGTCCCGGGCCGCAGGACCGCAACCTAGTAGTAGCTCATCGAACCTCTAGATATATTTTTATTACTATGTTATACTATCGACTAAAAAACATAGTCACTACAACATCAGTGAACAGATAAAGACTTGATATTGACCTGCAAAAACTGTATAAGCGCGGTACAGCCTGCTACCTGAGCTCGACGAGCATTTTACTGATGAAGTGATACACATAGAACTAGAAAAACAGAAGAAAGACACAATAATGTATATATATATATATCAACCCGTGTATTACAGCAAACTACGACGGTTCCTGATCTACATACATATAATAGAGGAAGAAGAAAACTGGCAAGACAATACGCTATCGAGAATAAGGATGATATCCGTGCTGTCCTCTCTGACCCGTTCTCTGCGGTCCGACACCAGCTGCACCTCCACCAGGGGCGCCTCTCGGGCCCCGCGGGATGTTAG
This sequence comes from Sarcodon aspratus, assembly GCA_003313825.1. Taxonomy (NCBI): domain Eukaryota; kingdom Fungi; phylum Basidiomycota; class Agaricomycetes; order Thelephorales; family Thelephoraceae; genus Sarcodon; species Sarcodon aspratus. Next base: position 30,585 of record QLOR01000271.1, read on the forward strand.
GATTCATACCTCCCATCATCGCAGGGTTCCCAATACTCGGCCCTCCTCGGCCCATCGCACCCATTCCTGAACCTCCCATTCCCATTGCTCCCATGCCGACCATTGGTCCACCACGTCCCATACCACCCATTCCGGCCATGGCGCCTGGCATTCCCATTCCCATCCCTCCGGCACCCGCCATGCTAGCCATCATTGGATTCATTCCACCTCCGGCCATCATCGGGTTCATACCGCCACCACCCATATGCTGGAACATCCGAGTCCACAGAGACGCCAATGCATTAGCGTCGAACGGTGTGTTGCCTGTTCCTCCTTGTGCTTGCATCGGACTTCCGGAACCAAAGTTTGCCTGATTGGTGAATGGTCCGGCTCCGGCCGTGGCTCCGGCGAATCCCTGTGCACTACCCTCTCGAGAATTAGGCGGATTGTCCCGTGCAGAACGAGGCTGAGCCAACTTGACGTCAATCTTGACAAGATACATTTAAGAACGAGCACCATTAGCCACGCCTGAGATTTACGTACCACTTTACCATCAATCTCGAGCTTCCCAAAACCGAGTATTGGGTCGACGTCCACATTTTCTAGTGACACAAATCCGAAGCCCTTACTTCTACCCGTCTCCCGATCCAACATAACGGTCGAATCGACAACTCGTCCAAATTGGGAGAAATACTCTCGCATAGATTCAGATGTTACACTCCCAGCCAAGCCTCCTATAAATAACTTGGTTGCGCGTTGGTGTTCCTGTCTGGGAATAGCTCTCTTTGGGTCAATCTAGCACGACGAACAGCACGGTTGATATCAGCATACGGACGAAATAGACAAGACAATAGACGACGCTACAGTTACGTACTATCTTTCCATCTAAGAAATGTTCCCTAACCATAACAGCGTTTACAGAAGCCGGGTCTTCGAAAGTCAGAAAGGCAAAGCACCGAGAGCGACCTCCAGCGTCACGCATGATTGTGCATGCTTCTACTTTTCCGAACTGAGAGAAGTAGTTTCTCAGGCCCTCTACAAGGTAAATAACTTTAGCACTACAAGACGCTGAGTAAATAACAACGGTAACCGATACCATCTGTTGTGTCCCAGTTAAGGCCTCCGATGAACATTTTGCTACATGTCGAGGATTACAACGAGAGAGCAAATCGATGGATAGAGGTACAATTGACGCATAGGGCAAAGTATATGAGAAAAATGGGAGATTGTTATTAGTATCGGTAGCCTAGAACAGGTCACACAGAAACAATAGAGGAAATGAAGGACTCTACAATGCGTTCGAGTGTGTGGTTGTTTTGATTGTAGCAAAGCTAGCCTAGCCTAGACGTAGACGGAGCCGGATATGCTAGAGCTAGCTAGTCCTAGTCGCTGGGTAGGCATAGCGTACGACGATGACGACGACGACTGACTACGAACGAACGACGTATGCTACGTGCGTTGGAACTACAACCCACAACCGCAACAAACACAAGCCACAAGCCAGTACCCGCGATGCTCGGCCATGCTCACAAGAAGAACAGGGGGATTAGTGGAAACAGAAGAAAACACAACTCACCCTTCCTCTTTCATTTCGGAAGGCCTTACTGGCCTGTTTATACCCTGGTAATCATCCCCACCATCATTTCGTGGGGCTGGAATTTCCCCATAATCAGGGATCTGTTGCTGGTACGTCGGTATTTGCTGCGTCGCTGGAGGCGGCGACTCCATTTTTGGTGCAGTCATAGACTGTTGTGGATAATCAGAGGAAGATGATTGATGAGTTGAGGGTTTCGGAGCTGGTTCTATAGATTTGGCGGGAACTGGAAGTTCCTCTGGTTGTTCATGTTCTTGAGCATCAAGTTTAGACAAGTCCTGTGCAGTTTCTGTTGCGCTGGCAAAATCGTTGTCGTCTGCTCCATAAAGGTCTGGCAAGAGTGTGTATGGCTGAATTTCGAGTTATTGAAAATGCAGAAGAAAGAACGTACCGCCATAGAGGTCAGTGTCGATTTCTGCCATGGTGGAGGGAGTCGAAGGAAAAGGAGTAAATCCGGATTTCTGCGGGTGTCACAACGATCTTGTGGAGTGTGATGCTCGCGTCACACCCTTACCGTGTACTTCAAGTTCTTCTGGACAACTTCAATTCAAACTCACCGTGTGCAGGAGAGGGAAAGAAACAAATGTCTTCTCGTTCAAAGTAGGCTCTTCTTCAATCTTATATACTATTTACTCGGGATATATAATATTAATCTCAGACTCACTCACATCTACGAGTCGCTACCACCAGAATCAAGAGACGCTTTAGTTCGCAAACATTTAATCCCCCTCCTCGATAACTTGCCCAAGAACAAGACGGAGAAGATCCTAAATGTTGCTTCACGTTCTCAAACCCGCATAAAGCTAGCACCGCGACTTGACCTTCCCTCTAAGCGTCAAGAACTCCTTAGACTTCTCGATGAGCTCGAACGAGACGCGAAAAGAGCATTTATGAAGGAACGTTCAAACCTGGAAGAAATTCTGTTTGAGATTTTTGATAGTCTAACCGACTGGATCGGTGATATTTGGACAATCGCGTTTGAATATCGCATCCACTTTTCCCGTGTGCATGATTGTTTGATGTTCATTGTCGGTATATTGGATCGCGTCGCTAAGAGTCGCGGATGGTATGCTCTCATATATCTCAACTTTACGTTAAACGTCGTTGATTCGAGTTCAAGTTCTAGCTGCAGGTGTTCATACTTGAATTTCTATGTTCCATTGATAATCAAGGACGGGAACGGAAAAAAGGTCAAATCATTCCACTTGGAGGGCGCGCAGAATATCGATAGAGTCCTGCTCTGGGTTTGGAGGGAGGTGTTCCTGACTATGTTAGCTTACGGACACTCGTCACAAGTTCCGTGGATGCTAAGAGACATTGAAGGCATCCTAGGATGGCAGTCTCTCGATCGCATGCTTATTGATGGAAAAATGTGTACGCATGCTTTGAGTCTGGAACACCGCGCATTCACTTCTGACATCTACCTTCAGCTCCATCTGATTTGGACGAAAATGATGAGTATGATGACGACGACGATGACTGCGACGATTGCGAAGAGGTTAATTCGGATGACAACGACAGCGCATACGAAGATGATGATGAAACTACTTGTAATTCTCCTTTCCTCCCCTCGCATTGGCCGCGGAAAATTCAGAATCAAGTGTTACCCCTCAAGAACATGGTGAAGATTAGGCTGACGGGTATATTTAGATCCGCGCCTACACTTGCCCTCTATAACTCCTTAATCTCCACATCTATTGATTCCAAAGCCACAGAAGATGAATTGGTCAGACATCTCTCAGCCGTGGCCACAACAAGTTCCGAAACCTTCGCGGCAGCTCTTGAGATACACACTTTCCGCAACTGTAGACCCGCTCTCATTTCATTGCTCGACTCTCATTATTATCTTCTCCGACCACGGGACGCACGGGCACTGCAAACGGCTACGGCTGTCATCTCGGAGAATTCACTTTATCATGGAAAAGCAATGAGGGTTCTGGAAAAGGAACTTCTGGACACCGCGCGTTTAATCAAAGCTGCTGTATTGCCATGTTTTGCTACGATAGATGATCCGGTCAATCGCGAAGAGGTTCTAGAGTTTACTAAGCTGCCCTCAGGATCTCCTGTGCGCACAGATCGTCTCGCACAGTGGATTGAGGCCGTCACAACGCCAGTGCAGCCTCCACACCCAGTCGCATTCGCCGCTTTCATGATGGGGTTGCCAATTGGTCCCGAAGAGGCGGACAGCGAGGATCCACTGGGCATCATGAATCTGGACGATGATCTTGACCTGGAGGATTTGCGGGAGGAATTCAGGCCGAGGTTTAAGCAGCGATTCGAAAGCTGGACCGACACAGCTATTGTGATGAAAGGCGGGAACGCAGTTTTGACCAAAGTATATAAAGAGATTATCGACATGATGCCTTTCCTGCAAGGAAACGATGTCGTAGAAGAGATGCTTTCAAAGTAGGTGTTGTTTTCTGCACAATCTCTTATTCACTGATGACCTGTTGTTCATGTGCAGGTTAGCCGACCGGCCCAGCAAATTGCACATCAACGACGCATTAGATGCGTTGTTGGCGTTTGTTAAAGTTCAGAAGCGGAAGTTACGAAGGAAAGGCAGAAGCGGAGTTCCCACAAGAATGACTGGCAGAGGGTTCACACCCAGCATTCCTCTTGGGTCTAGCACTTCTGAAAATCCTGCAGAGAGGGCTGCAGACCGGCCTGCACCGCAAAAACCTTTTTTTGGTGGTATGGAAGACGTCGACTAACTGACCTGTTGTTGGCGCAAGATTCAGGACAGGAATACATGTACTCACGCATCTCTTGGTACTCCCGCAACGGTATTTATACATTTCTAAGTTGTATCAACCTTTCGTGCTGATTTCTTCGTTATAAAGATAACCAGTTATTCCAAACGAAGAGTCGACGGCGACAGATATAAAAGTCTGATTGGGTAATGTGGTAAAATTGGGAGTGTGCTTGCGGATTATTGAAAAGCTCAAGCCGTCAGACTTTGGGACACAAATCTGCATAATGTAAATTCCAAGTCAGAAGAATCACCAACATTGTGCTCTCGCAATAACACCGGTTGCTCGGAGAATTTGATGTTCATTTTGTTCTGCGATCTGAATAGAAGCCAGGGATATCAAACATCCGGGCTGCTACAGTGAAGAGGTTATCCGATTGCGGAAATAAACCACGATAAGATTGCTGCTGGATTTAGGTTGTTGGTCACAGTTGGTGGGAGTTTAGCAATGATCCGAGAGGAATCTTCCTTACAAATTTTCACGGTTCCTGTAAATAAGTCAGGCTACTGCTCTTCACCTGGCAGTTGCTGTAACACGGCCCGTTCACTACATCGGAGTCCGATCCGATTCTCATTAGTTTTTCAGAGTCCTAACTTCAAAAGCGCCATCCGAGTCATCGAGTTGGAGATTGCTCTCTACTTCCTCTCGTTCCCGTTTCTGTAGGACGATGACAGGTCCCATAGTGGATGTCCTGATCATTGGTTCGGGCCTATCTGGTCTTGTTGCTGGTCGAACCTTGACCAGAAGAGGACACAGCGTTCTCGTTCTAGAAGTGAGCGTTCGGTTTAATTGCTTATCGCGCCTACTAATAGAGCGTCCTGACGAAGGCCCGGAACAGGATAGGTGGGCGCGCATTTACAGACCATTCTCTTGGTGTTCCGGTTGAACTTGGCTGCTCTATGATTCATGGATATGCCGAGGGAAACCCAATCCGACGCCTATGTGCTGAGCTGAATCTTGTTTGTATACTTTCAAAAATATCTTGGGTTTTGACTTGACGCTGATCTTTGGCAATCAATCAGCTTACACGAATACTTCCTGCTTCGTCTGGGTCATTGTATACCCAAGATGGACCCGTTAGTGACACGGTTGCGTCCAAGTTGCAGGCCAACTTTGGCGCAGCCATGGAAAACCTTAAGGATGCTTCACATGCTTCGACTTCCGATTCCGCTAGCGTTGCAGATGTCCTTCTGGATGCCAATTCTTCGTTGTACCACGGCCTGAACGACGATCAGAAACAGATCGTCACATCTTTGGCACGAAGCCTTGAGATACCTTTCGGCCTCTCTTTGGAAGACACGTCTTTAATTTGGTCCACCTGGTCCAATTCCGTTGCTTTTGCGGGCTCGGACGGCGTTGTCATCGGTGGTTATTCCAAATTGACATCCGCCCTTTACGACGCTACACTCCAGAGCGGGAAAGGCGACATCAAACTAGATAGTCCCGTCTCAAAATTGACGCGTACAAGCTCTGGTGTTGAAGTAGAGACAATGGACGGGACAAAGTACACAGGGAGACTTGCATTGAGCACAATCCCGCTCGGCGTCCTCCAGAAGTTACCCTCAACATTCTTCGACCCCCCTCTCCCGCCTCGCAGACGCATCGCCATTGCGCGAACTCACGTTGGTGTACTCGAAAAAGTTGCTTTAACATACCCATCCGTCTGGTGGCCGCCGGCGCCGTCCTTCAGCTTGTTAATCAAAGAAGGGTCTCTTATTGCGACTCCGCTCTCATCGGATCCCCCAACCTTACTTGTTTACATCCCACATTCATTAGCAACCAGTTCTTCACCGGCTGATATCCATGTTCGACTAGCAGCCGCGCTGGCATCCGGCAAAGATGTTCCTGCGCCTACAGCGAGCATAGCAACCAGTTGGTGCACAGATGAGTACGCTTTCGGAGCGACCAGTACACCTGTGAAGATAGGGGAGGGTCGAAATCCGCTAGATTGGAGCGAAGGTGCGCGTCCAACCTGGGGCGGTGCACTTGGTTTTGCTGGGGAAGCTACGGACATTGATCAGTGAGAGAGAGCTCCTCTGTCATGGCACTCGACATCAACTGATTACATTTTCATAGCCGAGGAAGCGCAATTGGTGCCGTTCTGAGCGGAGAGCGTGAAGCAAATCGCATTGCAGCAATCCTTGAACAATTGTCCTTATCCTCTTGAATCTTGTAGTTAAGATGATCAGGACAAAGTTCGATTAACATGTTAAACACCTGAGAGCGTGACGTGAACTTGACATCTCGGTCATGCGGCTTAACATGATATCCAAGACTTTGACCCTCGTCGAATCTGCAGGTTATGGATCCGGACCGAGCTCACATAATCATCAGCGCTTTAATTGTGCAAGCATCACACGACAAGACAGATCCAGCACCGGTGACTCCGCAAAAATCCGACAGCAAATGATGGAGTGCAGATAATAGTATGCTATGTACTAGGTTTCACCAACCTGACGGATATTATATCGCAAGCCAATCGACCGGACAGCTTACTGTGTGCGACACGGCGCTCTTAGATACAAACTTTCTCCTTATGCCCAGACAATACAAAGGCGTTATGTAGGACATACTGGAATTATATGCAAAGCCGAGAGTCAATGGGATGGAATACTGCACTAGAGCCGTGTAATGATGTGCCTCGTCCCATGACATAGAACTTGTCGAACCTTATCCACATGAAATCACCCTTGCCCCGTTCGTAGGTGGGTCAGGAGTCAGGACAAAGAAGATCTAGGGGTATCAAACTAACACTATTACACCCGAGGAGAAAAGGGCACTATCTGAGCGAAACGAATCTCAAAAATGCTATTCAGGAACTGTCGAATTCTGCCTCTGGACAGAACTCTTGCAAGAAGGTGGCAGTTTACTTATACCACTATAAAAGTACAGTCAGTACAGTACATCACATAGGTTATAAAGTCGAGAAAAAATTCAATTCATGTCAGCGCCAAATGCGGAATATGGATTCAGTTGATTGAAAAGCAAGCTCTTTTGACGCTCCGAGTCTTCCTCGTCAACTGCGGGCTTTACCAGTCCGCCACTGCTATCAACCATGCCAGAATCGTTCCTCGTCTTCCGCAAATGATTTTCGACCGATTTATGCACGTCCAGGACATGGCACAAGGTACGTTTTAGGTTCGATCCCGCTGCAGCACCTACGAAAGCGAGTATATGTTCGGCAGTCTTGGTTCGATCTTGGGTAATCTTTGATGTCTCTTGCATCGGCTGTGGTTCTTCCTTGTCTTCAACAAGCAGTGCTTCCATATGTTTTGCAAACTCCAATAGTTCAATGGTCGGCTTCGTTTCACGAATAAGACGACCTTCTGCGACAAGCTGGTCGAGCGTGCTGCGTAACTGGACGACGTTTCGCTCCCTTTCCTCCAACGATTGTGTCACCAAGGGTCTGTTCATCGGACCGCTATGGTCTAACTCTCGGATACTCTCCATGTGACCGGGGAAATCCTTGTGGGTAAGATCGTAAAGGTTCAAGTGCGCAGCTGTTTCGGGAATGGTGTCGCCGACGCTGTTCTCCATATATAATGTTTCCTTGGGGCTGACTCGACAAAGGACTTCTGTCACCTCAGCGATACCGGACGTGACTGCAGCATACAATGGGGTGAATCCATTTATGTCTTGAAGCATAAATGATGCGTTCTGATGTTCAGCAAAGAGCTTCACAACATTTATTTTGCCCGCCTTCACTGCAAGATGGAGTGGCTGAAATCATCGATATAAGTTGAAGCTATGTTCCAGCGAATGGCAGAAACAACTTGCCGTGTTCAAGTTGTACTTGGATTGTTGAGTCAACAACATCTCCGTGACATCCGCCGGCAAGATTTTAAGCATGTGTGCAAGTAAAGCTTTATGCCCTTTGGCCGCAGCGAGGTGATAGATGTTCCATCTGTAAAAATTAAACAACCTCAGTGCCACAACACATTTTAATACTCAAGTTGACGAACCCTCGGTGATCTACATCCATCACGGATACGTTGAGTGATAGGAGATAGTCGAACAACTCGGGAGAGCAGCCACGATCCGCAGCCACAAGAAGCATTGTAAAACGACAGAATTTGATTCTATTGGTAAACGAAGCAAATCAGTTACGAACCCAGAAAGCAAAAACAAAGGTATAGGAAGAGGTGAAATACCTTGCACGTAAAGATGCATCCATGAGACTCGGAAATAAATCGAACAACAGTTTGACGGTTTCCAATTTGTCTCCGAGAATGGCTGCTGCCAGTGGTGATTCGTTGAGAACATTTATTGTCCATCCCAAAGACTGCGAAAGTACAGCAGACAGGTCCGGTATCGCTTTGAGACGGGTCCCTTCTTCTCTATTGGTGGAAGCGAAGTACCGATACGCCTCTAAAGGACGTTGTCCGTGCAAATATTTAAGCAGGTTGTTGGCCCCGTTCATGGCAGCTCTCATAACAAGTGCCTGATTGTTTTGTCGTGCACTGGAGTATCTCCTCGCCGCAAGGTATTTCCGCTTCCGTCCATGGACGGTAAGACCAAGGTAGACCCTGCGACCAGAAGCAAATAACTCGTAATGCTCTTCGGTATCCCCTCCACTTCCTTGACGAGGTAGTTCGATACCGACCCCAGTTCGCCTGATGAAATCGTCTAACATCTCCGGACGATCGTACAAAATTATCCAATCCAGAGCAGTGCTCAGAGACACGGAAGCCTCCCCGGGAGGGAGTCTGTATATCTCACAAATCTGGACAAATGCCTCAAGATCTCCTTCCTCAATAGATTGATGCAATAAAGACTCAGTATGGATTTTTGACCCATCCTCAGCAAGCCACGTAGTTCGACAGTCGTCCAGCAACTTTTGTGGTGAAAAGCCGGTATGTATGGTAGATGGCCTGCTGGCGATATCAACATAATTGACCTTGCGAGGCTCCATTTCGTAGTCCCGCTCAGGTACCGGTTCATTTTCTGACTCGTCATCTGTACGAAAACAGTATGAATCCTTGTAGCTCAGAGAATCAAGATGCACAATGACCAACCCAATGCTATATCCCGAGTCTCGACAGCCAAGACAGACTCCTCACTCTTGTACTGAGAAGTAGCAATTGCCATGATGAGACGGGCAGTTTCCCATTTGCGTCTATAAATAGCGGCATGAAGAGGAGTGACTGCTCTGGGACTTAATGCAATTTCTTGGACAATTTTAAAAGGAAAAACCTCACAAGTCGACTCCGACCAAACCATCTTTACAGATATCTGAAGAGGTTGCACTAGACTCGTTGGACCAACTTTCGGAAAGCAAAGCTGTTGAATTCGAGCATTGTCACCATCCCAACACGATTGGAAAAGTCCATCATAGGCGGGGAAGGCCTGCTTTGGGACTCTCTGATTGTCCCAATTATTAGCACCAGGAAGTATGTAGTCGTAAGACAAGGAAAAGATGGTCTCTTGTTGTACAGGCCCAGGATCGGACCGCCAAAGTCCCATCGGCACTTCCCTAGCTCTGGCGCCTAGCTTGACAAATGCCATTTCAATGTTTTGGAGGTACTCTTTATAGCCAATTAATGTTCTTTCATCGTCTGGAGTAGATTGACCCATGGATCCCAACATTATCGGTGTCTGAGTCGCCCCAGGGTGCGCAATATTCCCCTTCTTCTTCGCTTGGCGGATATCGCTGACGACCTTTGCACAATGGCTCCTCCAACTATCCTTGGTTGTTGACAGAACGTCTCCAGCCTTCTCAATAGAATTTTCAAACTGTATTTTGCGCAAACGTTCGTCAATATTTTGTACGGCACTTCTTATCCATTCGAGATAAGTTAGCCCACGAGCCGATGACCACGTGTAAACGAGACCTTGTCGAATTGGAAGTTTGATATCGCAGTCTAGTTTGAGAAGGAGATAAGCGATTAGATCACGGTGCGCAATTGCAGTCTCAATCGGTCTTGCTATCGCCTTCAGATATTCATCATCCAAACGCCATCTATGACTGGGACTGCTGGAAAAGAGAGAAGGTCATTTCCTCAGCCTAAAGTTCGCAATAAAAAAGATTCGCTAACCTGGCAGTTCTCACTCGCAATAAATCTGTTTCAGTGTAATTGACTTTCGCCCCGTGTGCAAGGAGTATTGCAACGAGAGAATAAGAACCTTTGTTCAAGGCTGTGACTAGCGGAAACACGGCGGCACCTTCAAACACTGTCGGGAAGTTGATCGCGGCTTTGGAATTTGGATCGGCACGAAGAAGAGTAGAAACGAGTGAAGATCTTCCAGAACAAACAAAACGATGAAATATTGACAGCATGTTCTCGTCCGTCGCAGTTGAAACTGCTCCTGCTTTCAACAACAGTTCAACGACTTCGCAGGCGCGAGCATCGTCTTCGGTGAGAATCGCAAGTGTAAGAGGGTGGAATGCATACGTATGGTATCTGACAACGAAAGTTGAGAGCACCTTCACGTCCACACCTGCTGCAAGAAGTTCCTCTATAACGGACAGCGAGCCAGCCGCTACAGCATGGAACAATGGTGGCCAAGAAAGATCCCAATCAGCCAGGTTGACATCAAGAAGGTCCGGAAATCTGGCGTCATCCTCAAGGAGAACCACATCGCCGCGATCACATTCTTGGACTTCTATTTCCTTCTTCTTTGGTTTGCGATCTACTGAAGACCAATCATCATCACTACTGCAACGCTCGTAGTTGTCTTCCTCGTCATCATCATCACCTTCGTCTTCATTGCTCTGTGTGACTCCGACAGGTCCGTTCTTAGCCACATGCTCACCTTCTCCCTCCTTTGCCTGGTATTTCTGGTCTCCCTTTGACTCTTCGACATTGAATGAGCTCCTTTCCAACAGTTTCCTGACAACAACTGGCAAATCCAATCTAGCAGCCATATGTAATGCCGACCGCCCATCAACAACACGAGCGCTTATCCTAGCTCCGTTGTCGATCAAATCGCAGGCGATATCCACAGCTTTCACCAGTACAGCAAGGTGTAAAGGTGTGCGTCCGACATGGTCCCTTCTGTTAACATCCGCAGTTCCATTCTGAATCATTTGACGGACGCCTGCACGATCAAAGGAGGCAATGGCATTAAAAAATTTCGCAGTGTCGCCTATGTAGGCGTCTCCACTCCATTCGCCAATATCAATTGGGTTAAAAGAGCCGGTCATAGTTTGACGCCCTGGGTTGTCTTGGATAAATCTCCGAATGACAGTGTGTCAATATATGGCAAGCCGGAAAGATCGTCCCGCTTACTGTACACGTCCTCTAAGGTAAATTTTGTCCTCATCCTCTTGAATGGATTTTTCTTGGTCAGTAAGGGGATCGGGACAATGCTAAATCGGAATATTAATAAGTCAAAGGATTAATAGTATCAGAGGGCAGGTTTGGTTACCGAACAAAGATCGTCCAAACATTCAGTCATTGTTCCGAACCACGCAGGGTGCCTGTGGAGACGTCTATATTTGTTCTTCGGGTTGTAAGGTGCTGTAAATTCGAGTTTTCTAAAGATTAAACGCTTTACACAGAAAATTTTGGCTCCCTCACAATTCATTCCAAGATCCTGGGGGTAATGTCAACTCTTTTCGGAATGAATTTCTTTTCTGAATGAACATTACCGTTTGGTAGATAAGTTTCTCAATTCTATTCACGTCCCATCCTATAGTAAACCAAGTTACAACACTAGATACGCAGTTGAACGCTTTGACACTTGCCTGGACCGTATGGGATATGAAGATTGCCAACATCGTAGTCGTTCATCTGCAAAGCGGATGCCGCTAGATTCTGCTTGAGATCACCTTTATAACTTCTAGATGACATCGTCCACATTGGAGTGTTGGGCTGTGGTCTGCTGCGTAATTTGCGGCGATGACCCAAATATGCTTCTCGACTATTGACATCTTGAAGTTTCTCAAGAACGAGGAGTCTGGCAAGGCCTTGGATTCGAGAGATAGAACGTTCGTAGATCTGGAAGGAAACACGAAGCAATGATTCGGTTCAAAATTGGAGTATGAGCATAATTAGCCCACAATATGCGCACCGTAGGATCTACGTCTGCGCGTCGCAAACCAGGTACGTAGACTTCAAATCCACGTGCAGAATATTTGGAGAGTCTCACTTCATATGAAGGAGAACGTCTGGTCATGTCAACCGTGTTACATTGTCTCATCATTGCGACAATTGCTCTAGGATTTGCCCATACGTTGCTACCTAGATCAGAGCGCATGTGGTTATATTATTGTCAATCAAATAGTGATAAAAACACACCATCATACGCGCAACAGGGCGCATCTACGTCGAATCCGGCAAGGACCTCTGCGGGGGACTGATACAAGCGCAGTACGATTTGAATACAACGGTATGGGAATTGAGCTATAATCAGTTTCAGAATTTGATTAATTGGATAGATGGACAAGGTAAATTACAGTGAATTGAAACTGTATGTTTAGTGCGGACGCAGGTGCAGTCCCAAGGAACTGAATCTCTCACGGCCTCGTATATCTGATTGATCTTGACCTCTGCCTAAAATAAATAAGAGAATGAGAATAATGATGATAAAAAATAGAAGGAACAACACCTCTTGCGGAGAAAGCCCGTACAAAAAAAGATCAATGTCCGACGATGGATAAGCGTCTCCGTGAAAATATTTGCGAAGTGCCCTGTTTGAAACTTTGGCGCTCTCAGGGAGAGGAGATAAGCACGCAAGTGCAGAGCCGCCAGCGGCCACAACGTTGTTCCAATCGTGCAATTGAGATAAGGAGCCTTCGGTGAAGATTGCCCAATTCTTGTTGAATTCTTCCAAAGTCTGGACCATGGCAGGTTCGCCTTCTTTGCGTCTGCGGTTGTCGGGTAAGGGCATGACATACTTTGCAGCTAGATCGTCGTCACTGTCGACGACTCTTGCACGCGTGATTCTGATATCTTGGGGGGCGCTAAATATGTTAACAAGACCTACGTGGATGTCGGACAATCGGGCGTTCGTCTTATCGGCAGCGAAAAGACGGCGAAGTTCTGCCTCATCGTTGAGTGATGGTTGTAGAACATCGTCAAGAGGTTGTCCAGGGCCGTTTGGCAAAACGAGAACGCGATCGAGAAATATTTGGGCTTCGGGAGTTTGAGACATAGGACTGGGATATAAGATGCTGATAACATAGATGGGAAGTCTTTTATATGACGGCGGTAAACAAGAATATGAAACCTAGTACTACTATGGAAATATTGAAGGCCGACGAAGATCTAAATCAAGTTACTAGGGTTCAGTAATTGAAAATCGATTACCGTCACAAGCACCACCGGTCACCGCGGCCCCAAGGTACTACGAATACATCTCATATGTGACGACGACCACTGCGCTGCCGCCGTCTAGACGCTGCGCGTTATATATAAAATACGCAAACCGTATACTTCGGAGCACGAAATTCAGAACAATGACCACAGAAACCACCACCAACACCAGCCAATGGCTTTCACAAACTTTCTCCTCCCTCCTCTCTGCACCTCACATCTCGATTCCAAGACGGCCTGGAGGCATGATCATGGGTCCAGGACCCATAGACCTCTTCAGCACACGCTTCCTGAACACGTTCACGGAGGATGTCCAAGCGACCGTGGCAGGTCAAACTGTGACTCGTGATCAACTCAAATCAGCGCTGTTAGATATCCAAAAACAATGGAACCCTACAGATGTTCAGTTTGAGCAACCGCTCCATGTAAGTCACATATCAGGCTTGCTCTTTTTTGTAACCCTGAGACCAACGACTCGGATTCTTATCTAGCCAAAGGAGGACGATATGATCACTACGTTATGTTCATGGACCCCTAAAGACTCTGACAAGGAAGTCGAAATGCAAATTTCCGCCGGGTGGGTATCCATTGTTCAATTTATGTGTACCCTCTTTCTCACAATGATTTTGGCAGAACTATAGAAGACGGTGGAAGACTCAAGATCAACATGCTTGATCTTGAAGGAGATGTTTTTCAGGGCACGGTCTATCCTGCCACTGCAGCTTGAGTCTTGTACACAGTATGCCCGGGCCTCCCCAGTTTTTGAGCCCCGAGTAATTCCTTGTAGTAATATTTGTCGAAATGTTACAACAGCTATAATAATAGTGTTGAATTGCATATCAAAGTCTATATCGAACATGTGAGCCATCCACATATTCCCTTAATAGTATCGAATTCAGTTCAAGAACCCATACCTAATGTGAAAGCGCACCATAGTACTTAAAATTTGAAACACGGGCATCAGTAGTATCAGATGAACCTTCCAGAACACGACTTTGGAGTTTTCCACATATTCGACAACTTGCCAATTGATCGGACCTAGTCACCTATACTTATATCTAGCCCCCTTGATTCGAACCCGGGAAGTTTGAAGCCGATTCTTGACGCCTCGTGCATCACGGCCACGATCGTCATGTTCGAAACAAGAAAAGGGGACGTGATAAATATGCAACGATATAATTATTACACAACGCAAACGCAGTCGAATGGGTATAGGAACCGGCTTATATGAAGAGAAAAATAAAGAAAAAACTAGCGAGGACGTATACATTAAGCGATTAAAGTAATGATCAAGCGGCTCACCTCACGCTGCCGCATGTTTTCATAATCTACAACTACAGAGAAAAGCGAGCGAAAACGTACAAGTGACTAAGAACGAATGGCCGTGTGCAAAAGATCATCCAGGATCTAGTTGTAGACAGAAAATAAAGGGGTTAGATTCTAGGTCAAAAGAAGAAGCAAATGAGCCTGCCTTATCCATTTCATCTAACTGTTTGAAAGTATCCGCATAGATCTCCTGGACCTGAGGGTGCAAGGTCTTGATATCCAGTTCTTTACCAAAGAACAGTTCCTCTACAGCATCCATGGTTGGTGGCGTCTGAACCCGTTGTGATGCCCCCAGCTCAATAACCGCCAACATGTGAGATAGGCCAAAATCATCCTTGGTGAGGAATGGCTTTGACCGCTTGATCACTGAACCCGAGCGCGACACCCCGATGATGGATGGCGTGGTAGGCGTGATGCTCCGATGCCCAGACAAATCAGACAACATGGATGCTATAGAATTTTGTCTATCGTGCGTATTTTTCGGCGTTGTGGCTCTTGAATTCGCCAAACGTGAGAGAGGTGATCCCATCCGGCTTGCTATGATGTTTGACACAGGACTTTTGGGATTTATTGCAGAGGCCACAGGTGTTCCTGATCGTGACAAAGAGCCAGAGGACTCGACACCCGCAATATTGTCCTCAGTGGCTGAATACAACGAGGGAGAACTGGAGCGTTTGATGCGGACGCTATCGCTGATACTGGCAGCCGACGAGTTCGACGCAGGTAGTTTACCGTTGCCTTTGCCATCCTTTATCTTGTTGAGAACGCGGCCAATCTTCTCGTCGTTGACTTCCTTTCCTCGAACAGCACTTTGCAATAGATCTGTGTCGCTATCAGCGCTCTCGCTCGGTTGGAATTCTTCTTCCACAATATGACTTATGTCGTAAGCCTCGCCATCAGGTTCCACATAAGAGTATCGAATCTTGTCTGTTTCATACCGATGACTACGAATAACCACATTGCCAGGAAGGAAAACATCCACTCCATGTGACGAATTGGTCTGAGTCGACAATATAGCTCGCTGTTGATTGGCACGAGTAGCAGCGCGTTGTGCGGCGATGATCTCCTGCTTTGACATTTGGCGCTTGGCATCTTCGCTGTGGATCGTGGCATCAGAAGCTGCACTGGACACAGAATCCCGGTGAAACTGTTGCAAAGCGATCTCGTCAAGAGGGGCAGAATGGCGACGAGATGTGGATTGTCTGTATGCTATAGCACGGCGCAAAATGAATATAGGATCCTCGGAGGACACATCTTCTTGAGCTCCAAGCAATTGAGCCGAATCGATAGAACGCCGTTTCCTCTCTGAGAAGGAACGATCAACAGAACGGTATGCAGGAGGACGGGAATAAGCATCGATGACTCTGCTTGAAGGAGATAATTCACGATCTGGAGATTCACGATCAGCCATATTGCGTATCAAAGAATCAACCACTCGCCTTTTCCTCCAATATCAACATGTAGCGTATATCGCACTCTGATAGAGCTGCGTCTCTTCATTGACTTGTCCTCGATCTCGTCTCCGCCGTCAACAACGCCATCAAGGATGCCAAACCTCTCCAAACCAATTTCAATCACTTCTGCAACAGTGATATTCTTGGGCAAAACGAATATCTTTCTGCGCAGAGTCAATGATACTCCTGATGATGTCGAAATATCTGATTGAGGCCTGTCTCGAAGGGTATGTTTGAATACGATGGCCTCAGTCTGCGTGTCAAACGCCATATCATCGGGCAAATCGTCTGGGTAGATGACAAGCTGCAATGCAAATCTAAATGATGGCGAGCTAAATCGTTCCTGAGCTGGATTGCCAGGCCCACTAACAGGAGAAACATTGAGGTATTGAGCTGAGGTATCGCTCGCCTGTGAGAGATGGGATGTGTCAACAATTAGTGAGTCCTCTCCATTCAGCTCATCACTGCTATCGTTATCGTCATCCCTCCTTCTATTGAGATAGAACTTAACAGCGGAATCGTCCGTGAAGTCGTTCATGGAGAGTTTCTTGATCGCAGGATGCATTGACAGGTTACTTGAGATGGAGCTGATGCTTCCGACACTACTCCTCTTCACTTTCGGCAACTCCAGCGCAGCCTCTACAAGAGATTCAAAGACTCCGAGTGGTTTTTCTTCGGGCCTCAACACTGCAAAAGAACCTTCGACTTGTTTCATGGTCAAATAGTAAGAACTCGCGTCCTCCCCTGCAGGAAGCCTGAACCTTTGAATAGCTTGCCTGACTAGATCTGAAGCGGTGGTCGAAGAGTTCAGCAGAACAGTCTTGAAAGTGGCCTCGGTCTGAAGATGCTTTCCAGCGAATACTCGAATGACGCTGAGATCAGGAACCCCTTGACCATCCATTGTTGTGGGAGAAAGAATGAGAGAGCCCGGCCGGGGTCGAGGAGCACCCGGAGTGAGATTGGAATTTGAGCTAGCAGAAGATGCATAAGGGTTGGAATATGGCATGAGCGGGGCAGACGTTAAGCCGTAGGAAGGTTCTGGAGGTGAAGATGGAGACCGATTGAGGTACTGTTGGAATAATTGTTGCTGCTGCTGATCATACTGTCGTAATTGAGTTGCATGCTGAGAGATCTGCTCCTGTGATCCTCGTGGACTTTGCTGCTGTTGGGTTTGGGCCGGACGCTTTGGATCTGCGGCATTGCGGTAGATAGCCTGCTGCTGCTGAAGTAGTTGTTGCTGTTGTTGTTGTTGTTGCTGCTGCTGTTGTCTCGTGTTAGGAACAGGTGATGTGACCCCACTTTCGTGAAGTTGGTGACTCGACTGATTGGACTCTTCTGACATGCGGAGATCACTTGCACTATCGAGCGAACCAGAAGCCGAAACAGTGCGATCTTTGCCCTTATCCCTCTTCCTGCCAAATATGCCACTGAATAGGCCGCCTTTTGACTTCTTATCTTTCTCTTTGCCAGAATCTTCTTCGACGTCTCGTTCTTTGCGGAGCTTACCGGTTGAATTACTAGGTTTGAGATCAGGACTTGCTCTGTCCTTGCTCTTAGCTTTCTTCCTAGCAGCCTCCCCAAGAGCTTCGATTTCTTCTTGAGTGCGCTTGCGCTCCTCCTGCTGCTGCTGTATGATGGCACTAGGAAGGAGAGTAGCTGAAGGTGTTTGGGACAGTTGAGGCTGCTTCGAATTATCCTCAACGACCAAAGTCTGGTCACGAGCAACAAGGGGTGTGACGGTAATCTTTCGAGTATCCGTGGCAGCGACAGGATCGAGGTATTTTGGTGAAACGGGAGCGCCTGAGACCGTCGGACTGTCCTCTACCATGCGTTCCTGAGAGGAAGATGTCCGTAATACTTGTTCTATCACATCTTGGGACTGTGTGACTTGCTGAAGAGGTTGAAGCTGCTCAGGTCTCTGATCTGGAGGGAGTCCTTGGCGGACAGAAACAGAGAGACCATTTGCTGTCTGAACTTGACGGTCGCGTGCTTGCACCTCCTCGACAGCACCGTCCTCCCAACTCATGCCATCGTCAGGTTCCATATTATTCATCTGAATTTCCATCTGCGCCTGTTCATATGCAAGGTTGATATCCTCATCTTCATATCCTTCTACATCCCACTCAGTCTCGTCATCCTCGTCTTCATCATCCTCATTCCACACGGCGGGGGGATAACGATGAACTGCAAGGGTGGGGGTAAACGCTACGGATCTTCTCGCAGATTGTCGAGAATGGTCGGTGGCCCTCGAACCACCATCACGAGCACCGGGGGCAGGAGATGGTGCATTTGCGATACGAGCAGTGTTGGGATGCAAACGCTCACCCGAGCCGTGAATATCGCTACGCTCACGCAATTCTGCTTGAGTAGCAGAGGCAAGCTTGAGGGTAGTAAATAAACTCCTGCACATTGTAAAAGGAAGAATGGACTCACATCGACATTACGGTGCTTATTGAGTCGGGCCAATCGCTCAAATGGGGTCTCTATGTTTTCTGCAGGAATATAACCAACTTCCTGAGTCTTGAGGACTCGAACAAGCCACCAGTAGCTATTGCTGTCATCCATCAAAAACAGGCTGTCTCCTTTTACAACGTTGGCCTGGCCTTCTACTGTCGCGGCGAAGCTATGAAGCGCATATACCAGGTCAAAATCAATGGATTCGTTTGGAATAGAAAGAGACGAAGAGCCGTCATCATCATCCATGTATTCTTCCCTTTCCTCGCCATCCGAGTCGTCCTCTAGAACAGAATGTTCCTCATCTGAAGGGTAAGTTGCATCTGGGTGCTGGGTATGATCATCTGGATGGATTTGGTCCCTGAGATCGAACGTGTCTTGTCGAATGGGTCGTTTAATGGAAGTTTGCATAATGGAGATCCAGTCGTGGCGGAAGTCAGAGAACACCAGGAAAAAAATAGAGTAAAAAAGTCAAGCAAGAAAAAGTGGGCGAAATGAGTGTGCGCGTGTGCAACCCGGATCCAGGCTGAAAAGTCGTTCCCAGCAGGTGCTTTGTGTTTCGAAGATTGCAGTAGAAACGAAAGAGCTGGCAAATGCTAGGCTTGGATGTCACGTGGTTTGGCCAAGTTTCGGCGTTAAGATCATCAGACTGCTTGTACAGGACTATTTTTTTTTTACAAAGTCGACAACCACAAACATGACCACCAAGACGGTGGGCATCCTAGGTAAGAGTGGGTTCATCATATATTCGTGTTTCTCTCTCCAAATACTAACTTTTTGTGTTAGTTTCTGCAGTTGCAAACTAGGCTTTTTATTCCTCACCATGGCGTCTCAGGCGGAGGCCAGCTCGGTCGCATGATAGCAGCTTCAGCTTCCTTGATGAACGTCAAAGTGGTCATTCTAGACGTTGGTGAACATGCGCCAGCAAAACAGATCGTCGCACCACTAGGTCCAGAAGTATCGCACATCAACGGATCGTTCACAGATCCTGCTAAAATCCTCGAGCTTGCTTCAAAAGTGGATGTGATAACTATAGAGATAGAACATGTTGATGTTGACGTTCTGGACCTGGTTCAAAAGTCGAGTTCAGTGGAAATCCATCCAAGTCCGTCTACTATCAGGATAATCCAAGACAAGTTCGTGCAGAAACAGCACCTTCTGTCATCCCAGGTTCCTTTGGCTGATTTCTTAGAAATCGTGGATTCTGCTCCAGAATCAGTTCGTGCGGCAACGGACAAGCTGGGATTACCTATGATGCTCAAAAGTCGCACCCTTGCTTACGACGGTCGAGGAAATTTCGTTCTGCGCGATCTTTCTCAAATCCAGGAAGCTATCGAAACACTGAATAACAGACCTTTGTATGCCGAGCGATGGATACCTTTCGAAAAGGAAATCGCTGTGATGGTTGTCCGTACAACAAATGGGAATGTCGTGTCTTATCCTGTTGTTGAAACGGTCCATAAAAACAATATTTGTCAACTGGCATTTGCTCCGCTCAGATCATCCGATGCTACACTTCCTATTCGTGCTCGTACTATTGCCGAAACTGCTGTAAGTAGTTTCAATGGCGCTGGAATTTATGGAGTCGAAATGTTTCTACTCAAAGATGGCAAGTATTCGTCCTTGTGCTAGTTCCATATCTAATGATTTTCTAGGAAGTATACTTGTCAATGAGGTCGCTCCAAGGCCACATAATTCTGGCCATTATACAATAGAAGCTTGTGAAACTTCACAGTTTGAAAACCATCTTCGCTCAGTCCTATCTCTGCCTTTGGGATCTACAGATCTTAAAGTACCCTCCACCGCTATGCTTAATCTTATTGGAGGCTCTGGTGACATGTCGGAGTTGACGGATTTCGTGAACACAGCCATTGCGATCCCAGGAAGTAGCGTTCATCTCTACGGAAAAGCAGATTATCGCAAAGGTAGAAAAATGGGTCATGTAACAATCGTGGGCAACTCTGATGATCAAGTCAACAATCGGCTGCGACCACTACTCTCTCGACTCCCGATTCCGATGACTACAGAGGAAATACAGTGTTACGCACCAGAAGTGCCGGAGAACGGCTCCGGATTTTCACATCCTCGACCATTGGTTGGCGTTATAATGGGATCCGATTCAGATCTACCTGTAATGCTTCCTGCAGCTCGAATTCTGGATCGATTTGACATCCCATACGAATTGACCATCGTTTCTGCTCATCGCACTCCAGATAGAATGGTCCAATATGCTCGATCAGCTTCTTCGAGGGGTTTGAGGACCATTATTGCTGGTGCTGGAGGTGCTGCTCATTTGCCGGGGATGGTAGCGGCAATGACTGTATTACCTGTGATCGGCGTACCCGTTAAGGGGAGTTCATTGGATGGAGTTGATTCCCTTCATAGTATCGTGCAGATGCCGGTACGTAATCCTACTTATTAATGTGAACTGTTTGCAGCTAATATTGACTATAGCGAGGCATTCCTGTCGCGACTGTAGCTATAAACAACGGCACGAACGCAGGGCTTCTTGCTGTTCGCATTCTTTCGGCAAGCATACCTCGTCTTATGCAAGCCATGGAAGCATATCTGCGACAGATGGAGACTGAGGTTATAGGAAAAGTTGAAAACTTGTCGACAATAGGATGGGAAAAATATGAAGTCAAACGGTCGTGATAACATGAAGGACGTTGATTTTGATTAGGTGTGTGAGCAAAAATAACTTTCTATATATTATTTCTCTTCAGGTTCCTCTAGTACTCTCTTCATCCAAAGCTCTTCCCCTTTCTCTGTTGTCGTAGAAGTAACACTCCCGTTCTTATCTTTGAACACGACAAACCCTGTTGCTTCGTACAACTTTCTCCCTGCCACATTATTCGCATTGACCTGTAACACAGCCCAAGGAGAACCTTCGCCTTTTCCATCTACACCATCCGCTGTTCGTCTCTGTGCCCATTCCAAACATGCTTCTATAAGTTGCTTTCCTAGGCATTTCTGCCTGTGTTCCGGATGTATCCACATGCCTACCACCAAGTATATCAATTGCCGCTCTCCAGATCTCATCTCTTCCGGAAATTCAGACATGGACTGCTTCAACACTGGTGGACCCAGAACGGTCACTGTCCCAACCCATCTCTCATCTCCATCGTGCTCATCGGATATAGTTCTTGCGGTGAACGTGGCTTTTTCGTCCGAGTCCAATCTGGCCCTCCATTGTTCTTCAGTGAGGGATAACTCCCTCTCGTAAGTGGATAGGAAACAGATAGGGTCTGTTCTGATGGAAGCGAGTCTGATATCGCGATATTGATTGATATCTGAGAGAGTTGGAGGGACTGCGATCCGAGTAACCCAATAACTGTCTGCCATGCTGAAAGTTGGGCGGAGTGATGAATCGAGACGAGCTTAATGAACCGAATCGATGCTGACTCTAACTGACTCCCCGTTGAGAATACTTGGTTTATGTCAAAAGTTGGTGATCATCAGAGCTGAGGCTATGAATGGCGACATTGTACGAGTTTCGGCGCTGTTCAACATCATGTGCGAAGACAACACCTCTTGGTATTGTGTGTCATGTGATGCCAAGTGATGTCAGTAGTAGACACAACATCGTACACTGTACAGTCATGGTGGAATCTGGTTTACATCTATAAGGATCGTAGCAATTTTAGGCTTCCTCTGATGATCAATTTGGAATCCACAGACTACACGCCAGCTTCTGTCAATCTTGGCACGCCAGGAACCTAGGAATGATAACGGGTTCAGGCTTGAGCTTGAGCACTTTATGCTCTAGTACCTCGATGTTATTGGCACGCCTGAATAGTTTGCTTACAAATGTCCACTTTCCACTTTTCCTTTCCTTTCCTTTCACTGCCCCTTCAAGTTTGCTTTCCCCCTTGAATTGAGATTTGAAGCCGAAGGTTCGATCACATATATAGTACTAGTAAGGAATTGAAGAAAGTGTTTTGCCATGTTTGTCAATCCAATGTTTCTTTTCTCTTCTTACTCTACGGCATCAAGTACCCTCCGCCGTTGACCGAGCAGACGAAGGTAAACTTTCATGCGTGTCTACGTAATTTTTGACTTGTACAATATCCCTTAAAGTCAATTCCTAAAACCAAATTAGAGACTTGTTAGTAAATATTATTTTCTTTAGTTAATTGTCGACAACTCAACATAACAGCAGCTTAGACTGTCATTTTAACTTTCAGAACAGCATACCCGAAGCGCACCTTGTTTCATTCGCCGCCGCGGCCGGCCCCGCCCCGAGGCCCAAGTACTGAGTACTAGAGGCTTCTTTCAATAGATCCTGCTTCACTGCTCGAATTTGTGTCGACCGTCACTACCGATCCTACTGTTCACGGCCCAACATAGTATGGAATTAGGGGCTCTTTACGAGGAACGCGAGCTAAGCTTTGCAACTTCTTTGGTTCGGAACGGGCTGTTTCTCCTGATTTTGGTCATCACTTGGTGCATAATATGATTTTCTTCCAGTTAGTATGCCCAAGTTCCCGAAATTTTACGGTGATCCGACATTATTCCGCTTCTTGCATCAAGACAAACCCCAAAACTACCCACCACCTGTTTTTTTAACGAGCTGATCCATAAGCCCTGTGATGAGGAGTTCACAATCGACGTCGCGGTTTGTGAATGATGGTTGCCATGCTGCTGTAGGGAAACATGTGGTGGGGTATCATATTTAACCTGAATGTGTTCTCTTCCACTTGTCGACCTGACTCATCTCCTCATGCACGCAATGACCTTGTCTGACATGCTAAAGCTAGTCATACACCCGCTTGGAGTCGGGTTTTTTGGACTATGGTTTCTGTCTTGGATCATACAGAGTATGCGCAGGAACAGTCGATCAACGCCTCTCAGGGGACCTCCCAGGAAGAATATACTGTTTGGCGTCAGCGCAGATATACATACTTCTCCAGACAGCTCTGTCCTTTTCGAGAAATGGGCCGAGGAATACGGGTCTGTATACCGCATACCTTACAGCTTCGGAACCAGTCAAATCATTTTGGCAGACCCCAAGGCTGTAGCCGGCTTTTACGCCCAAGATAGTTTTGTCTACGTGCGCAGCCCGATATCAAGACGTGCACTGGAACGATTTGTGGGTCTTTAACCTCTCATGATGTTTTTCCGACTGGCTCACCCGTAAAGTTCATCTGATCTAGATAGGGCGCAATCTGATTTGGGTTGAGGGCGAGGATCATAAACGGTGTGTGTTGAAACTCCTTATCAAGGGTTCCGTCACTAATTTAGGCCTAGCAAACGCAAGGCTTTAAGTCCTGCATTCAATAATGCTGCCATCCGCAAATTGACTCCGATCTTCTTCGATTCTGCATATAAGGTGAAAATATTCCCCTGAAAGTCGCTGTTCATTCTTATGGATTTTTTTACCAGGTCAAGGCTGCTTGGGAAGGGCTGATTGATTCTACCAAATCAGGCGAAGCTTTGATTGACATCCAGAACTGGATGAATTGTGTCTCGTAAGTCTGTTCATTCTGCATACAGATTCGTAAAATCAAACCTCTTCATCCCTAGGCTAGATACAATCGGGATTGCAGGATTTTCTCATGATTTCAGAACATTGTATGGTGAACCTGCGGAAACAAAGATGGCTTTCGATTCTCTCGCCGGCATAAAGTTTACACTTGTCGATCGTTTGAAGTTTATGCTCTCCGAAGTCCTTCCGATCATCGCTTTAATACCGACAAATAGAACCAGTTTGGCACTGAGACTTGGCGACTCGCTAAAGCATGTTGCTGAAAAGTTGCTCGCAGATTCAGAAGAAGCCGGGGATCAGAAGCCCGAAGACAAATCCATTATTGGTGTTCTCGGTTCGTTTCCAGCGCATATGTTGAGATTTACGAGATTATTCATGCCGGTTATCCAGTGAATGAAGCCAAAGGCAAAGGTTCCGGTGGAGAGTCAGATTTATTTACTCCAGATGAAATTACATCTCAGGTACGTGTCATAGTATATTTTCTTATATACGGCAACTCAAATATTCTAGATGAGACTCTTACTCGTTGCAGGCTACGAGACCACTTCTGGTTAGTAATTTATGACCTCTCTTTGACATCCATAATGAAAATTGTTGTGCTCAGCTTCTTTAACTGTACGTATAACTTTATTTCATCACCTGGGTTCTCTTCGCTAAGACCAAACAAATCGTTAGTGGGCTTTACTCGAACTAGCTCAAAGGACCGATGCTCAGGCGAGACTAAGAGAAGAGGTTTCTCAGTTCTCTGCTGTTGACCCGAACTGGGATCAACTCTCTGGCTCGTCGCTGCCTTACCTGGATGCAGTCGTTCATGAGATACTTAGACTGCAACCTGCCGCCCCAGAAACTCCCCGCGTTGTAAGTATCAGAACTTGCACTACACAATGTATGCTCATGCTGATGCATGTCGCCAATGTAGGCCATAAAGGACGATATACTCCAGTTGTCATCTCCTGTTCGAACCCGTGACGGACAGCTCGTGAACAGCGTGGCCATCGCAAAAGGAACCCCGATCATAGTCAATATTCGGGCAGTCAACCGGTCTGAAGCATTCTGGGGTCCAGATGCAAAAGAATTCAAACCAGAAAGGTGGCTAACTGAAGATGGCATTGTCGGTGCAAAGGACATCCAGGCATATCGCCATCTGCTCACATTCTCCGATGGCCCTAGAACGTGTCTTGGAAAAGCATTTGCAGTGACTGAATTCAAGGTAACTCCTTTAGCACCATTTATGCTAACTCTGCCAACTCTGGTAACTCATATGTTGTAAGGCGGTTTTGTGCACATTGATCAAGAACTTTACCTTCGAAATGAAAGAAGGCGCCAAAGTCGAATTCTCCAGGGGGCTCCTACCTCGTCCAAAGATTGTGGGAGAAGAGGGCTTGAGCGTGCCTATTCGCGTGCGTCGTGTTGAATGAGGGTGGGTGACACAATGTGTTTGTGGAAAGGAACACCGGAATCGTAGTACTCCATCTCATTGTTTCACACTACTCGTGTCTATTATTGATTAGGGTTATCGGCGGAGTCAACATTATATCTACGATAGATTGGAAAAACGCGGCAGTAATCAATATCTGTAGGTTACTGCGTATTATGATACAGATTATTGTATGAGATGCCATGAATAAGTTTCATTCCCCTAGCACTTTCATCCGAAAATTGAAGGACATCTCACATTGTTTCATATGACTCCCCCCACGCCCCTTGATTACAATAATTGCAATGACCGGAAACACAGCCCACTGGGCGACAGCTTATTCATTAAAAGTGCACTACTAATAGCTCTTCGTCTAGTAATAGGTACCCGCTTAAAATAGGGTGTCGTCACTTTCCTAACTCCTTCTATCTATCTCTGCAACAGATGACCGCCGTATCCGTAATGCCCGTTAATCACATTAATTGATAACCGTTTTCCAACATAGACTGCTTTTATGCAAAATCACTGACACAACCTCTGGCACTGTCGCCGTTCAACACCACAGGTAAAGTTGATCTTCTGGATAAAATGTCACCAAACTCTTTTCATTATTTCTCGTTAAGGGATGATTTCTGCTCGTAATTGAATAAAAACACACCGGATCTAATCATGAAGACCATGAGAATGGTTATCGTATTGTGATATCGATGTCCTCCGGGGGGCGCAGTATCAAAACGTCATATGAGTTTTTTGGTGATTAATTTTGAGGGTCCCAGGGGGTAGATATGGAAATAGAGCAGTGCTTTGTTGATCTCTGGATAGTTGGCTAGATAGACGCCAAATCACCGCAGCGTGCCTCTGGACTACTATTCAATATTCAAGGGCCATCTGAAAAGCCGAATACCTACCATGGTACGACTAACTAGTAGTGCGCTGGGTGCGACAGACGAGTTCGATGAATTGTGACTCGCCAGAGTTGACGTCACATCATACTACATATCAGCGGCCATTAATCAAGCTTGTCCCCTCTTTTTGTCGCATCTGTGACATCGGAAAAGTTTCAATGAACCTTGAATTCATGAAACAAAGGTGAGAACCTGAAAATGTGATTGATAGTACTCAACCAGGGACGTACGGCCGTCGCACAAAATGACGCGATGTTTTTGTCACAAATTACTTATGTAAACTGTTACCAAGTATGGTACATTCTTGTGTTTTTTTACAATAATCCCACTGACCAAACTCTAACCAACCTTAACAATCCAAACACTTGTGGAAGTGTTCGTGTGAATTAAAAACGTTTGAAAAAACTTAATAAATACAGACTCGGAAGCCCCGGCCACACGGCCCGGCTCAAGCTTTTAAAACTACAAGGCCGAGCCATGCACAACACTAATCGCGTATTTTCATCGACAAATTCATTTTCGTTCCCTCGCGGCCTGCCAGGGAAATTTCAAGTGTTGAACTAAAAAGTTGATTGCGTAAATTCACTCAAGCTCGGATCACTTGTCTACAGTACTACATTTAAGAAGGTAAGAAAATCCATCCTTGTCGAAGAACCTATTAAAAAACTCACCACTGTATTCAAGACTCCAATCGACGATCTGCAAACCAGTGATGTGCTGGTCGGCGATAGTTCGCCATAGTCATGCGCGGCTCGCCGACTATGGTGACTGTGACCCTAGGAAGACTGCGACTCTTCCGAATTAGGTAAAGTCGATGTGGCTGATACAACTTGGAGTGCGGCTGCTGCCTTGCACAACAACAATTCTGGCTTCTCCAAGTCCCATTATATAAATAAATAGAAAAAATGATATAGTGTGATACTGTACTTACAGCCGTATAAAATACCAAGTGAACAAAAATGAATAGCTGTAAGTATGCAACTATAATTGGAGAAAAAGCGAAAAAAAAGCGAAAAAATTGTATAGAACAAAATACTAGTACATTTCTAGTCCTGTGGTACATAATGTTGAAGTAGCAAACTTGACTTAGTTATTTTCTATTCACATGTTCACCCTTTTGCATCATTTAATTCTCGTAGTGTATCTCATTTCGTGTCATCGTTGAAGTCGCTAGCGTGTTTGTCGTTTGTTTGTACATTTCCCGTTTAGGCTCTATCTGCAGGCCCACTACTAGTAGTAGTACGCTGCGCGCCGTTTCGGACACCTCAGAGATTATTCCCATTCTCTGAGGTCAGTAGTTGTTTATACCTTTTGCTGACCAGTTGCTTAGCATAGTTAACATAAGATTCTAATACATAATACATATTGCAGTGTCTACTGAGACATTAGAACTGCTTCTGCCATCTCATTGACATCAACCTCAGTATGAAGCATCCAAGTCGATCACTCGTACAGCTCTAGTTCATCCTGTAGACCCCTGTCCCCAGTTGCTCTGTTTGTCAGGACGGGCAAGGAGGGGTTGGTAAATGACTCTGTGGTCTTGGCTGCAAGCCCTGGGTGGTCTTCAAAGTAATCCCTCCACCAGCCTTGCTTGTGTTGGGGAGGGAGAGCCATTGTGGATGGACGAGAGAGATATTGTCGTTATTGATCACTCAGTGTTCAATGCGCCCGGCACTGCGGCAACACCTGCCTTATTTGGTTCAAAGTCGTGTCGTTTCCAAGGTTCGGCGAATAGTCGCAAGTCGGCGACTGTGACTTTGGGGGAAAGTCACGACTGGCACATCACTGCTGCAAACCCATGATGGAATCAATATTCAGCTGTACAAATATCCTGAATTGTGTGAGTGGAACAACACTATCACCCATACTACGTGACTGATCTGCCCTCTTCGCGCGACGTCAAGAGAGCGTGTACATTTTCCGAGGGCGAATCAGACCTACAGGACCGTCAGAGCATCGCAGTTGTATGCGAACAAAGTTCCAAACGCGAATGTTGTCGAATGGAAGCTGATGTAAGACTGCTGGCTGGACGCTCCAACAGATACACCAAAAGGTAGAATAGTTAACAGTTGTACTGTTAACTACCGCACGGTATATATAGACGAGTATGGAAATCCGTCGTAAGCGTAGTCTTACAGCCGAACATCTATCTAGTATTCAAGCAGCATACGGTATCTTCAAGTTAACGATTCGACGGCGCCGTTCCAGCCTGCTTCAAGCTCAGTGATTGGCAACGCGACGCCTAGAAATGGACAACGGAGGACTTCCGCTGGAATCGTTCAAATTTTATCCCCTCGAAGAGGTAGTAGCCGCCTGGCTTGTCAAGCTGAGGGGTATGATTGGCGATAATTCCCCTGATATTATTTGGGTTTCAGATCCGGAACTCCAAAGCCGCGAGTTTTGTCTATAATATCTTCACCCTGCAAGGGCGATGACTATTCCTGCGCCGCATCTTTTTTATTTTCTGCACCGATTTTAATTCAGAGTAGCTTCGCAGGAGGTGGGCTCTCTGCGCGATGCTTGACCTTAAAATTAACTCGGACACAAATCAAAGACGTGTTACGACAACCTTCCTTTAAGCAATATCATACGTCCCTCGATGACATCCGACATGGATATAGGCATTCAGGGCAACCCACTCATGGCACAAACGCTGCTCCCATAAGACTACACATTCGTCGTGAGCTTATCGATCAATCAGTTTGCTGGACTTGGAATATGAAGCTTTGACAAGCATTGCTCATGGGTTATCGTCGACTTATCGCGTAGACTGCTATCGCCCGCTCCACCCTGTGAGTTCGATATACTTCATTAAGCCTTTGAGGATCAAGAACGACAATCGAATAATGGGGATCTCCCATATCTGTAGAACGGTAACCCGGTCCTGATGGTGATTATGAGATGGTGCTGCATTCTTATCG